>PYAF01000329.1:1747809-1783142 GCA_007407185.1 Glycine tomentella
AATAAAAAAAATTAATTATGATGACCTAGAGAACAATTATTTTCCTTAAAAAATAATTGTAGTTTATATAAGTTTGTAAATAATTAAATAAATTATTTGTTTTAATTGCTTTTTACACATTATGATATAATGAATAAGTAAATAAAAACTTTCTTGTAACAATTTTTTTAATAAATTATTTATAATTTTTTTCTCTATCATAATTAATTTTTTTTATTATGATATTATTGATAAAGTAATTTAAATTAATTAACTTTGATTGTCCTTTAACGAAAATTCAAATTATTATTTTCTAATAAATATATTGACTAAATGTTATTACACTGGTTATTATAAAAATTGAATTAAATATAAAAAAATTTAAAAATTTCAAATCTTGATTAAACTTAAATAGTAACACTATAAATATTTTTATTTGCAATATAGAGTGAGAGTATAGAGATAACAATTGCAATACAAACTATTAATTTATTATTTGATTATGCTCTTCAAAATTTTTGTTAAGGGTCCCAAGAATTCATGTTATTTGGATTAATAACCAATATTTTTGATGCAGTTGAAGACATTCTAGAGAGCATTGGCAAGTTTACCGTATCATTTTTTATAAATAAATTTTAAAATATCACCTCTATATTTTACTATTATTAATTCATTATTTTATATGATGAAATAAAATAAAAATAAGATCTTTAATATTCTAAAAGAAAACTTTAAATAAAGTGATTGATGAATAATAAGTAGGATCAAATAATAGACTAGCCAAAATTATTAATATTAATGAAAACTAAAAAAAACCAAATTGATTCATGGACTTAAATAAAAGAATATTTATAATATTATCCTAACCATCTAAATCAAAGCTACAAATGAGATAAAATAAAAATTCAATTCTCTTTTTTACACACTTGGATGGCATGACAATGAAAAGTAAGGACAAATAACGTGCATATGAGGTGTGTATAATATTCTAGAGTGCGTATAATTTTCATTGGTGGACCACATGATTGCAAGGCTTTAGGTCTTAGAGTTAGGTAGCATAATGGCAGAATATAATGCAATTAGGTTGCTTTTAGTGAGATTCACTTCATATAGGGAAGCTAGGGATAAGGGACCTAAACAAAACTCAGCAACATCCACCACCAACTGGGAAAAGTAAAGGTATTTACCCTTATGAAGAATAAAAGCTTCTTATATCCCTCTTCAATTTCCAATCAAACAAAAGGGATTTTCTAAAAAAATAAAAAATGTGTCAAACTTTCTGTTCTTAATTGGTTTAGCCAATAGCTAGAAACAACATAGGAAAGGATATCATTAAGAGCCAGCCATTCTTAACAATCATCAAGAGTCAGCCATTCTCACAAAAGGGCTTTTTCATCACAATTCAGTAAAAATAATCATAAATTTTTTGTCACAATTTGCCCTTTCTTGAAACATTTGTACATTTAAAATAAGTTTCCAACCATACAGAAGTCCCAAAAAATCATATGAAAAGATTACACAAGGGAGGGTGGGAGAATGTTGAAAAATAAAGACTTGCAGACAAAACATTAAGCTCAAAATAATCATATCCAGCACATATGGGCATGAATTTAATAGTGAACAACAAACTTATAGTTGACAATCAGGTCACATCCATCATACTAAACAACACCCCTGCTCGGTTTGCATGCCACTAGTCCAAGAGATACTGTATCTTATCATTTCCAACAAAACTTTGATCCTGCTCATATAGATCGGGTCAAACCTGGTTCACTACATATACCAAGTCGCATTTTAGTTCAAAAGTGTGTACTTGAAATCAGAGTTATAACAGAGACATTAAACATCAAAATAATAACACATAATAAAACTAAAATAATGAATTCAAATCTCAAGATGCTGAATACTTTATAAGTAAAAACCATCCTCCTCCCCCCCTTTCCACTACACAGACAAATAAGAAGAAACACATTAAAAATTCAACAGGTTCTGAAGTAGTGCAGTTTCGAGAGTATAACATGATACAAACCTTAGAGATAGCCTCCAAGCAGCACCTGACTTGTCATTATGAGCGACACCATTACTATTAGATGCACTTCCATAGATATCATCAAATCCATCATCTTTGGCATTATCCCATCCAGCCCAACCATCACTGCTATGGGCAGTTGACCCTTTAGCTGGTACTTTCTTCCTTGTATCTTCCATAAAATACTTGAACCACAAGCAGAGATAAAAAAAATACATAAGTGATAAATGTTATGATTAAGGAAAATAGTGAGTGCTGACTAAAAAAAATGTAGATATTTGCTACAAAGGAAACAGTGAAACTCACATAGATAGATATGTTTCATATGTTTAATGAATAATTGAATAACATGATTTTTTTTAGATTTCATAGAATATTTTTAAATTTTTTAGCAAAACATAGGTAATGTAAATTTAGCAAAGCTAGAAGGTTAAATCCTTGAACATTAACATTATCAACTTCAACTTTTATATGTATCAGTCACAGAATTGTTTGCCTGTATGGTTCTCTCTATGCTATATTGAAGGTGAGTATATTAACCACTTAAAGGTGAGTATGGTTCTCTCTACTATCATTGCCCCTTGTATTGTTCTCATGGTGTTAATAAATCTCTGGATATAAATAGAAGACATTAGTTTAATCTATTGAAAATAAATTTAAATGCTTAAAATCACATTATTTGAATTGTAGTATATTAACACACCGTTCTGAAATATTGTTTACAATTATCATGAATGTTATTGTGTGGTTATCACAAACTTTTCCTGTTGCCTCAACAATTTGTTTACAATTATCATGACTAAAGTTCCTACGGCCTAAATGTAATACTAGAAGCCAAGAACTATTGTCTCCACTGTTAACAGTTCAAAACATTCTCATTAAAACAAAAAAGGGAACAACAGATAAAGTAGATCTGATGTATTCATTGCAAAAGGGAATCAAATTACTATGCATGTAAATTTGAGTTTGTATTGGAAACTTAGGCCAAGCTATGAACCGAGGCTTGCTTCGTGATTCCAATGGCAATTGGGTTCGGGGATTAGTTATCCATATTACATTAGATCATAAATTAGATGAATTGGAAACTTAGATCAGAAATTTAGGCCAAGCTATGGGAATCTCACTGATACACAGATCAGAAACCAATGAGTATAATTTAATGATTATTTACACCAAAAAATAATCACGTATTAAATTTGATATTTAACACTACATTATGTAATCCAACAGAGTCCACAACCAGTTAGGACACATTTGTCTTGCACACATCAACGTCAGTAGGAAAATCATCATTCTTGAAGGGTGCAACATCATGTATTCATGTTCATCACAAAATTGCATACTGTTCCAAGATATCATGCAACAAAAAATGGTTTCAAAAAGCTTCAGTCGATTGTCTAATAAATGCAGTGAGAATCAAAGAAGTGAAATTATAATGAGCAATTACATTATAAATGGTATAAAGTTTAAGAAGCCCACCACTTCCATTGGCATCTTTATCTCTGGCTCAGCCAATTGTGAACCAACCTTCCGTAACCCAACCTTCAGCTCCTTATATGTTACTTTGCCATCTTTGTTTGTGTCCATCAATTAAACATGCCTTTGATTATTTATACCTCCCAACAAACAAATGCTCTGCAATTACCTGTAGCATTCATTCAAAGAAATACCAACTTCCTTATTACCTCCATTTTATACAGAACTCTAGTTAAAGATTATGCATAGACCACAATAGATGCTAACCCGAAGCACTCTCTTTTTGAATCTATTCATCACAGAGAATTGCTTAAGCCTTGTTCTCACAATATCTATTCATAGTGAAAGCAAGGGACAAAGGAAAAAAAGGAAGGGCAGAAGCCAACCATGCACATTGTTGAAATTTTAAAAAATAAAAGACATATTTATATGTTGCATTATTGAAATTTAGCAGGCATTTCTGCTCTTGCATTTTCTTTTTCTTTTAAGGAAAAAAAGCAATACTTTATCTTTTAGAATACACATCAAGATTTGATAGGAATCTAAAATACCAATACCATCATGTAATAACAAAGCTAGCATAAGTTTCATAGCAAACTTACTTGGAAATAAAGAAGCAAATTTGCTGAAGGCATAGTTGCTCCAACAAAGAAGTATCTTGTAATCCAGTAACAAATCCTTAGATCAAATTAATTGAATTTTAACAATAAAAAAAACATGTTTAAAATAACGCATAGGAGCCCCATTCTCATAATAATTTTGGATTCATCTTATTATCTGGATACTCAATTTCAACAAAATCCATAGAAAATATTCTAATATGAAATGCATTACTTGCTATAAAATGCATTTCAATTTGATGGTTTGAAGACAACTTATAAAATTTTGCTAATTCTTTTCCACCTTTTTTAAATACCAAATCATCAACAAAGATATGAAGAAAGTTGTTGTAGGATCTATGACATAAATTTCATCATCACATATATGTTCTTTGTAACTCTAAGAGAAATGAGGTGGAATTCTTAATTCTACATAACTAAATAAAGATGAATATATGAACACAAACTATGAATACGGCTGGGATAACTGTTATTATTAATATTTGAATTAAGATCAAATCAATTAGATAAATTAGTGTAAGTTGAATAAGATAAAATCACAAACTTCTTCTTATCGATGTCTGGGATGTCGCTTCTTTCAGCTTTCTCAATAATCACCCGCACACAATGTTTATTGGCCAAAATATGCATTGTATTATCAACCCTCAATCTGAAACTCAAGGTAGAGTGGTTATAAACAAAGACTAAGAAATTTTTCATTCCAAATTTTCAGTCAAAGAGTTTGTGAGGCTCACTTCACATGACTCCAGTGATACCTTTTCTTATACACTCCCTTTATATCTTCCCATCCCCATTTTCATAATTATAATAATAATCAAGTAATACCAAAAGGGGTTGTAGTTCACTACTTCACTATCACTCAGATCTCTGGGAATGAAAGTTCCAATTTGATTAATCATCCCAGAATACAATGAAAGTTAATATACACATTGTGCACAGTCAATGAAAGTTCCACTTGAGATCAAGATGTACAAAAAGGCTTGAATGGGAAGAATCCTGGGGTCTAAAAAAGGTGCCCTTGGGAAATAAACTTCAAAAGACTAATCTGTGCAGCAGTGATTGCTGGGTAAGAAATAAAATTGATGTTATAAAGAGCAGAGAATAAGATTTCCTTCTAGAAGAAACTAAAAACCAAAATTAACAAGAAAACAAAATTCAGTAAGAATACCCTTATGGGCACAAAAATAGTATAACAATAATGAACAAAAACAAAGGTACGACAATTAGAAATCTGAAATGAATCAATTGAAATCTATTCACCGTATTATCTTATCAAATTTGTTTTGCTGTCACTGCAGTTCCACACTTCCACTAATAAAATTTTATCTTGTTTAGTCCTACTTTTACGGTTCCAATCCCTCAAAATGATGTTACTAAGAAAAAATTAAGAGTAGGTTTTGTCATGTATACTCACTCGCTTGGCCCGTGTCCGAGAGGTGTTCAAACTAAAAAAAAATGGCACATGGTAGAGGAGTTACCTACACATGTCTCAGGTGTGTCAGAGAACTGTTAGTGTCTAATGTGACACACTATTTTGAAGGGGTGTCCATGGTTAATAAGTAGCGAGCCTAAAATTTAGAGAGCAAACCAGAGGAATAATTTTAATAAATGCCAGTGGATTTCAAAGAATACACAAACACAAATGATTGGAAATGAAGAACGCAGGAAATAAAAGTAGATTAATTTACTAATTAAAAACATATAAGTTTAATTTAATGTAATGGGGTCTTACAGCGGGCAAAAGTAAACCTCAAGACCACACCGACAAAACTAAATGTCCAGTAAGTCAATTTTTCATAAAAAAAACTTACATGACAACTTGAAGGAAGTTATTGTATAATTCTATGTATTGTTGTCCATGAAGCAGAAGAGTAATTGAACGTACCTTATCGAACTGGACCGGATCCTGAATTGCGAGCTCAGGGCTAAGAGTGCCATTCTGAACAATCGGGTGGCTTGTAACAGAGATAATCCCTGTAAAGTTGAAGCTTGGAACAATAACTTTAAACTGTTAAACAATAAATTATACAATTTCAGTATATAGAATGGTGAAAAAAATAGCTATTCAAGACATACTCTGAACTGCAATTACTGGACAATGTTACATTGTGATGAAAATACATGAAGAAAACATGACTATTACACGTGCAAAAAAAAAAATGTAACTGCCAGATACATGAAATTCATAGTGTGTCTAAATGCTAAATTCATAGTGTGTCTAAATTCATATGTAACTGCCAGATGCTTTAAATTTTTACTTATCTATTTGTGCTTAAATTTTTCCCACGACTTCATGTGTAAAACTGTGTAAAAAGCATTTGGTCCAAGGATTATGTGGTGAGAACCATGAATACTACATGCCATTCTTTCATATTTTTTTTTAATTTTGATTGTGAAATGAATCTTTGGAAGAATTAATCGTTCATATAAGTTATGTACTTTGAATCAACTGGAATAATCTCACATCACCACAAAATTCTACCACTACATTTTTGTGTACCTGGCACGGAAAGCAACTCCAAGCATCCAGTCATTCCTTGAATAAGCATTGACAAATCTTCCTGCTACCAGCTACAACTGTCATACAAGTGAGACCAGAAGATACTATTCATGAGAAAAATTAAATCTTCTTTCACCTTTCTAGCAGCTTCCCAATTCTCGTCCTTGATTGCAATGGGTGCTCCAAGAAGAACAACTTTCTCTACCAATTCAGCTGCCAATAAACAGAAGCAACACCCGAGGATAAGGGAACATCTTATTTAACAGATAAACCCATGAGTCCCCACAACAAAAATGATATAATATGTAAATAACCAGATTTGAAAGCTTATCCATCAAGAGACAGTCAATAAGATTAAAAATACTAAAAACAGAGAGAAATAATCTATCACATCAAAGACAAAAAAAATGTGGAAATACATACCACTGATTTATGTTTCAGCCAAAAACTCCAGACACTTGAAAATAACTCTAGCCCCAAGTGAGTAACCTACAAGCGTAACAGGCCTGAAATTTATAGATTAAAAATAATTCATATTCCACAAAATAATAACACATAATAAAACTACATCACAATAGTTGAATGGGTCACCAATGCGTGTTTTTGAATGTCAAGGACTCAAGTTGGCCTTGTGGTCAAGTTTATTCGAGCACTCTGTTTATCTCAGCCTGTAACACGGGAGAAATTTGATGCATGTGAAGGAAAGTCTAACAATGGGTGGGTGAAGAAGGAGAGAACGGATACCAAATTGACGCTATTACCTGGTGAATGGAAATAACCGAGTACTCACCATTGTTGTTGATAAAACATGTGCATGAAGAATAGCCGATAACACATAAGCGTGTTCCTAACACAGAGAGACAGAGATGAAAGATGAAATTGCAGACCAAAAGTTGATGTAGACAACAGAGTCACTGCTGTGTCAATCATTACATGAACACAAGCGTGTCAACCAAGATGAGTAGGTGATGAACCATGCTGGTGTCAGAATATGAGACGTAGACGTGGGAAAAAGAAAGACTGGGATTTTGAATTCAAACTGGGCGGTGCTCCTCTGCTGCTTTTCGAAATTTTTTTCTGTCTGCTGCTTTGGCTTTTGCTTCGAGTCGTGGTTCGGTGACCTTGGTGGTTTGGATGAAGAAGTTGAGACAGTGTGCTACCAGGACACGTATTCTCCAAAGCTGAGGGGTGCTGAGAGTAGGACAGCTGTTATCCAAAGCTGAAATTGCATAAGGGAGTGACACATACCCAGAAAAATGTTATTTTATTATTGTATAGATTAGAAACATAAATTTAAAATTATGAGTCATCTAACATCTACTCTTACATTATTATAAATTAAAAAATATAACTTCAAGAGGGAAATTTTTATTCTTCTGATTCTCTTAATTAAATGTTCTTGATATTTTTCTTTTTCTCTTATATGAAGGATATATTTCATACATTACCTCTTTGACTAGTAAAGTAATTTCCCTCTTAATCGTATTAAATTATCTTTCTTTTATCTTTGTATATATGATTCACACCACTTATCACTATAAATTTACTCTTTATTTTATCTTTATTTTTAAATTGAATTTCAATATTTTTTTAACGAAGCCTTAATAATTAAAAATAACATTATATTACAATTTAAATTATTTATCATAAATTCAAAATGTAATTTACATGTTAAAAGAATATTCATTATGAATTTCAATTATATTTTTACAATTAAACTAAACGTAGTGCAGATACTTATCTAACCACACGGATAATCAGCAGCACACACAATATTTCCCTTATAAAAAATTATAACACAATTTTGAAATTATGAGCCAAAACACTTAAAACTACGAGTAATGCAGTTATTTATGTTTTTAAGCACGTATAATCTGCAACACACACAATTTACCAGACAGATCATTAATTTACACATGCATGCATATACGCATACACATGGACCTTAAAAAAACCTTACCAATAATACGCATACACGGGCATAAAAACACATACGTACATATGAGATTAATTGATGAGAAAAATATTATGCAGTTATATATATAATGTAAAAAAATTTATACAATCATTTATTCACATTCTATTATATATAATAAGTTAATTAATTATCTTAATAATTAACTTTTAAATTAATTATCTTAAAATTATTCAAATGATAATATGATAATATGTGATTTGATGATTATATAAAATTATTTAAGATAAATTTATACATGTTTAAGTTATGTTAACTCTTAGAAAAAGTTATATTAACTCTTACACTATTACAAAAATCCATATTAATGACGTGCTTTCGACGATGGTTACCCAACAACCGTCTTAGTTTAGAACATGGTGGCATAATCATAATTATGTTGTGCGGAACGAAGACAGTTTAGCTGAAACCGTCTTTGATTTCAGTATGTGACAACAGTCAATATCAAAACCGTCTTAGAATTCATCTTACAAAATAACTGCAATGGCATTTTTGTAATTATAGTCAACTTGTCAAAGACGGTTTTGGATAACCATCTTTGTGTTTAAACAAAATGGATTTTATCCCTTGTGGCTCTATGGTACTTTTCAGTCTTTGTCCCAGCTCGTATTTGAACCCCATTCCTTGTTTCGCGCCCAAAGCTCCCTTTCGTCAATTCGTGGAAGTCTCGCTGGGTCATGTGACTGTAGTCTCCGTCTGGGGCCACCGTGGAATTGTCATGTTGCCATCGAGGTGTGGTCTTGCTGCATTTGGGTGTATCCGGTCGCTTCGTTTGCGTTTGGGAAGGCAATTCACAGCATCAACAAAAAACTAAAACGAGGTACTTTTTAGTCCTCATTTTATTTTTAGGGTTTTTTTTATAATTACAATCTTCATTCCATTTATAGTGTTATAAAGTAGTATGTGTGTAAAGAACACCTAGGTGCGACTTAGGTGCTGAATATGGAAGTGTATATTGAATGCATTTTGTTGGAAGGTTTCTGGGGTTCATGTAAATTCAATGTGTTTAGATTATACATATGAAGGTTAAAAATGACACACACATATATAAAGTACGTAGGTTCAGGTTTTGACAAGTAAAAGTGCAGTTCATATATTTGATAATATAGCCAAAAGGAATGCCCATGTTATAGGATAGCTGGTAAGTCTATAAATTAAAGGGTTCATGAAAACAATGCTAAAGAGAAAGCTTGAATGATTCATAAATTGGTTGGCCTCAACAAATAAGTAGTATTGATTAGTGGATCTAGCTAGGTTAGACTCATTCCGTAAGATGTCACACAATGTCAAGGAGTTAGCTCTGTTCATTTCTGCTAGTTTTATGTATATATCAAAGCTTTAACTCAAAATGTCAAGTTGCTCAGAAACAAGCCTGCTATAGCATGGTTCAAGTAGATAGCATTGAAGGGCAATGGAGCTTAATTGCTTCTGCCTTTTAATAGTATCCCTAGTATACCATCTTCAACCATTATTACTTGTGAATGCCTGACTTGAAAGCAATTAGATGATGGGTCTTGTATCCGCAAGTAAATTGTAACTTAATGCTCTTACAAAAACAAAAGGCAAATATTATTTCATTTCATTTCATCTATTTTCCTTCCTTTCCCCTTTTCCTTCCCAAAAAGCCATACATGATGTGCATCATAGCAGTGTGTGCATTAACTCTTGTTGGCTAATATTATCATTTTGATTCTTAAGGCAGATTTATTGGCAGCTAGAGTACCAAATGGAATCCTCTTCAACAATCCTATTCTTCCTGGTCCAAATCCATTAAACCATGCAAAGAACCATCTAATCCACACCTCTAGACCAAAGCTGCACTAAATTCCTCTAATAAGCATAACAACAACAAGACCACAACCATACCTGTAACGACCTAAAATTTTGATAAATTGAAAATAAATGTTTGATGTGATTGTTGTGTTATTTGATTGTTTCATAAGTTTGGATTAGTTGAATGATTGTTGTGTAAATTATCCTTGTGCTATTGCTTGGTGTAGATGTCAAGTTATGTGGAGTTTGTTTGAGCTCCGTTGAATTGTGTGATTCTGAGTTTGACTCAAAAACCTATTTTATTAAAATCAGAATTCTGGTTTGGTTAACCGTTGGATCGCCTTAAAATTCTATAGCTGGGTTCCTAACTCACATATGAAAGTTTTTACCGTCGGGATTGACCAAATAATATCTGAATAGTGAGAAATTAATTTTTCACTGAAGCAAAAATTCTAGAATTGGATCAACTCGCCCAGACGAATTTTGTAGGCATTTTTGTTCGTCTGGGCGAGTCAAGACAGTGTGAAATACGTATTTCAGCCTCCAAATCATGAAAATGGTGATTTTTCTTCCTCCCAACAGCCAACCCACCTCCCACCATCATCCTCCACCACCCACAGCCACCGGAGACCACCATGAGGCACCACTGCTTGCTGTTGGACCACCGCATGAAGATGAGTACTTTAATCAGAGTGGAATCTTCAAAACTCAACTTGAGGATCTGGTAGAGAACGAAGTCTCTAATCCTCCTTTCTTGGTTTTCTTGAGGTAATCTTGGTTTCCTTGGTCTTCTTCTGACTAGTTTAAACCTCTCTTGATATCTTTTGTAATTCGGGTAACGTTATTGGCTGTTCTTATACTTCCTTTAGAAACTCTTTGAAAATGAGATGTTGTAAAAGTTTCATTTTTATGAAACTGATGTCATTTTTGTGATCCTTGTTGAACCCTGGTCACACTGGTGTGATCGGAATTTCAAAATGATGTCTTTTGATATGAACTTCTTTTTAAATTTGAATGGGTATTTGACCCCGAATGCTAATGTTAGCCTTGTTTTTGAAATCTATACTAAATTATCTTCAATTTGGTATATAGATCTCTGCATTTGGACCAAAGCACATGAACTTGAGGGATCCCAAAACAACGTTTCAAGGAGCTAATAAAGAGATATAGATAGGTAAGGGGAGTTTATTATTTTGGCTAAAGTTTAGATACCATAGTTGGGGGCCAGGGAGTCCAACTATGAAGATAACTGTCTGTCCCTACTGTGTGCTGGTCTTAAAAAAAAAACTACATTTTTAACTAATGAGATGCGATGTATTTATGATTGATGGGTGTTTGTTCCTGTGTATGCTCATTTTCAAGAAAAACTGTGTTTTTAACTAATGAGATGCGATGAATTGATTGTTGATGGATAAAATTGTGAATGATATTGTTGTTGTAATGATTGGAGTTTTGGGAAAAGTCTTAATTACAGAGGAGACTCTGCCCAAAATTTTATACTATGTTTTCCTATTTAATTCTTTATTAAATTTTTAAATGGGCATAAGAGTGCGTTTTCTATATTGTAGTCCTTCTCTTTAATTTAGAAATTTTCTATAATACCAGTATTGTGGTAATATGGATTGTGAAGGAAATGAGATGATGTTTATGTTTGTGATGCTTAAATGAGATGATGATGAATTGGTTGTTGATGTTGAAATGAGGTGAGTTTAATATGTATGATGATGATATTGAAATGTGTGATGTGGATACACATGAATACCATGGGGGGTTCATGACTGGATAACCTTACGAGGGTGGGTTTACAAATTTTAAGCATCCCAAGAAAGAAAGGGATTGTTAAAATTTTGGTGTCTATCTATCCATGATCATTGCATTGATGGTGCCCATGTTCATACTTCATATTTCATGGATGGAAATAGAATGATAGCAGTAAGTACGGGGGTATTAGGGGGCATCACTCTGTTTAAAACTCCCTTGTGACTCAGGACTGATCACGATGGGAGGGGTGAACGACTAGTGCACGACAGGGTGACCTCGACGAGCTACTGCATCATTTTCCTGAGAGAGACTATTTCCATGAGAATGATACCATATTGTATGTTGAGTGTTGAGTCAGATGCATACATCATTATGAATATGATTATTTGAGTTATGGAATGCATTGGATGACTATTTTTGTTGAATGTGTAATGGAATGAGGGGTTTGTGGTAATAATTGTGGTGATTTGTGTTGTTTTTCTTCCAATTGTTGTTATCTGATGCTTGTTGGTTTTATATAATTAATAAACTCACCCTTGCGTTTGTTGTACCGTGTGGTTGGTACCTGTGATGATTGCAAACCTTCGTTCGTGTGAGCAGATGAGCAGCCTTAGGTGACTCTTGATATGAACCAATATGGGGTTCATTGTTTTTACGGATCGTCCTTGAAAAGGCTTCTTGTTAAAACATAAGAAAAGTGTGCATGCCAAGTGTTTGGCGAAAAGAAATAAAGATAAAGACAATATGAAGAAAAGTGCAGAACAAAAATAATGAATTTAACATGAACAAGATGTTAAAAAAATAGAATAAAAATAAAAAGGCGGGGAAGACAAGAAATGGAAGAAGACGCCACACCTTATGAAAAGTGATAAGTCCCGTGGGGATTCGCCACAGATTATAGAAAACCTTTGATAAGAACCAATGTTTGGTCCAATTAAGAACCCAAGTGGAACTTCCTCTCACACACTTTTAAAAGTGTAAAGGTTTTATTCAATTCAAAGGTGAGTACATAAGACAAATGAATGACTATTTATAGCTAACAAGTGGTGTCTCTCTCCTTTTTCTCTCCAATGTGGGACTTTAGTTACATATTCCTTATACTAAAAAAATGTAATTCGTGCTTAATTTTATGTCCCATTTTCATTATCATAGATGCAGAATTTGGACTTGAGACTAGAAATACAATTTGTAGGGAATCTTTAGAGCTTTCAAACGCATCAAAGAACGCCTAAAACAGATATCTAAAACCCAAGTTATGTTAAAAACATTGGAGGTATGTAGGTTTTTCACTCATTAGTCTTTGGACTCTTCACTCATTTGAATCAATTGGAGTAATCTAAACTCTTCTTCCGAGTTGGTCTTTGGACTCAAGGCAAGGTTGATATGTTGACCCAATGCTTGAGAAAGGAAGTAATTCACTTCATGATCCAATGCTTCTTGTGCTTCCTTTGATCTTGCCCTTGTCATGGGTCCTCGCAATTCTTGGTCTTCATCAACTCTAGAGGGAGATTCTTTTTTGTTGGAGCCGCCAAGGCGACGTGATGACGTTGGGTTTCTTTTTGGGAAAGAATTGTGTTTTGTTTAGTTAGTTCTTTGACTTTTTGTTAGATATGTAATTTCTGTTGTATTACATGTAAAACTAAAGGAAGTTTTAACATGTGGATGACATGTACCGATTTAATATATATGTACATATGTGTTTAATTATGTAAATGTAATATGTGTATGATAATTGTATTATCGCGAAAAATTTACCATCATTTTCATAATCAATTTAATGAAGTTTTCATTAAAAGTTAAATCTTGTGCGATAAGAGTTGATGATACAGTAGCGATGAGGAGGGTCGTTACAATAACTGCCAATTGGCAACTATATCTGTCTATATTCCAAAAACTTTCCTGTTGAGAAGCCTCTTGAAATTTTTGGTTGTCTTAACCCCAAATATAATGGAAAGACAACAAGAAACTAGCCTGAAATCATTGTTAGAAGGAAGGTCAAGCTAAAGAATAGTTGTCACTTGTAACAATAGCAACCCCTTAGCCAAATAACTTTTGCAGTATATATTTTGTTAAAACCTGCATATGGTTGACAAGTATTGTATTACAATCTAGCTGACAACAACTGATCCTAACATGAAATTTGACAATAAGGATATCACAGTACTAATCGTAGATAAATTGTTTCCTAATGTAACACCTACTTCAAAAACAATGGTACTAAATGCTGGTTGAATATTCAGTTCAAAGAAAAACTAAAGCATGGCAAGAACTACATATACACAATTATCATCTCAATCATTGAATCTCTTAAATCTTGCTTTGGATCAAATGATGACTTGATCACAACAATGCTCTCTAATCCTTGTGTTTCCTCCTTAGTTTCCTCCCTTTTTTTCTTTGTCTTTAGTTTTGCTTTCTTCCTCTCTTGGTTGGCCTTTGTTTCCTCCTCTGAAGTTCTCTACTGGGTGGAAGATGATGTGGTTGCTTCTCACACAAAAAAAGACCTCCATAAAAGTTCCCATTTCAACTCTCCTCCCCACCCAACTACCCATCTCGCTGACCTTACAATTCTGTTGTAGAGAGATAGCAAATAACCCACTGAACTCATCACACAACACAGACTTTTGTGATATTTGTGTATGCATTGCAAATATAACTGATAATTGTTTGTTGGCCAATCCTTTTACTAGGACTCTCATCATATGGACAACTTACACCAGGAGAAAGTTCAAACATTTGAAGAATTTGTTGACAAACACCTGAAACCTGATCTTGTTCATGATATTGCTCAGTGATATAGTGTTTGCTTCTTTGCATTTTATTTTTCGTTGTTTGAAACAATGTATATAAAATGCATGTCATATTGAATATGGAACCCTAAGTCCTTCTAATAGGAAATGCATGTCTACATGAGCTATATACTTAGTTCATTCTGCAGCATAAGTTATGTATGTCTGTCTTTAGGTTTTCTAAGGTCTCAAATTATATCTTGCAAAATGGATTTAAAGAAACAATTACGTACACACATGACTCTAATTGTGTTTCATGGTATTTATTCATTTTCTCATCTCTTTATTGCAAGGACAAGGTATTTGAACAACAAAAATTTTTGTATCCTTTTTCAGTTTTATATATACTGATCAATTAGCACCATTGTAAAACTGAAATATCAGCACTTAGTCAAGGATTATTGTTATGTATGGATTCACTTGACTTGTTCGTTTAGTGTTGATTTGAGAAAAAAACATTGAAAACCTAGAGAAGAATAGTGTAACTAGTCTAAGAACTTTGGTCAATCTTGGGTCTGAAGTATACCTGCAGGCAGAAGTGTAAGCCATCAGATTTTTAGCTTTGATGACTAATATCATTGATTCTTTCTTTAAAATTCATGTTCTTGATTTTTGTAATGCACAGTCATACTTTATCACCAATCCATATGAATTAAGAGTTTTTTTTTTTTTTTTTTTTTTATATACCATCTTTATAATTACCAGTCATTGTTGTTTTATGTATATCATCTTTACAGACATGAGTCATCATCATACCATCAAATATTAAGATTTGTGCTATATTGCTCAACTTGCATCTAGACATTGCCTGCTTTCTCCCCCCGCCTCCTAGGGTACAATCAATGCATGGAGATTTAAACCTAGGGCAACCCCTCACCACTTGCAGAGTGCTAGTTCTTTTCATCTGCACATTTTAATTCATGGATCTTTTGTTTTGTCTTCAATCCAGTGAAATGCACATATTTTATGTATTTGATTACAGTCCAGATACACAACACATATTTGTGGATGTAGGATATAGATTCCATGTGCAGTTTACTTGGTCAGAAGCTCTGAACTACATAGATAAAAGGGAAGAAAAGATAGCCAGGTATAACTTTTTGATTCAACATAATTTACCTAGTTGAAACTTGAAAACCAATATGTTTATTATGGCTTTTCAAGCTTCTTTTTTTTTTTTCCTTCTAATTTTAAGCAACATTTTGGCATCCTTAAATGGAGCTATTTAAATGATGTTGAAACTGACATTAGTGAAATTATGGTCAAAATCCATGTTTCCTGTCTCGCATATTTTGTATCAGTATTGTCCCTGAATTTGGTTCATCCATCCACCTGTAATTTGCTAAAATGCACTGAAGCACTTTGTTTTCTTTAGTTATGCTATGTTGTTATTCCTTTGGCTAGAAGGTAGTAATGATCATATTCTATACTTTTGTGGGATTCTTATCTTTCATGTGATTGGTATATGGCAAATTTTCCTTGTTTTTCCTTTGAATATCCTTGTCTTCCTTTGCATATGTTTTGGATGTAGACAGGTTGAAAGCTGATTAATGAATTTGTAACTTAGGTTAGTTGAATTTGAGGTTGGCTTGTGAGTTGTAACACTTCACAAGTTTCACATACATAGAAAGAGCAGATAGTTTGGAAGGCTTGACTAGCATTGCAAAAATCAGTGCTCAAGCATTTTAGCTAATATGGTGTTAGTTCATCAATTCTTCTGTTTGGAGGATGCTGTAATGATTGGGTTCACTGAGAGGTGTGTGCTGAATAAAATTCATTAAGGTGGAGATCAATGGGTTGGAAGAGATCTGTTATCAACATTGATTTCCTTCTTCAGCAGCTGACACAGGGTCAAGTAATGCGGGGCATATTTTCTGGAGTTCCTACACATGTTTGCTTCTTGTTGGTTGAATTTGTATACATAGATTTGTTTACTTGTGCTTACACTCATTCTCTTTTATACCTTCCTTTTAACTTCAAAATTTGTTTTAAGGGAAATTAGACATGTGAAAGTTTTTAAAGGTTTTAAAATACATGGATTTGATTTATAATGAAGAAAATCTCTATGGGGCAGTTGTTTGATGTGTATGGGACTTCCATGGCCTGTGGAACTTTAGTTTATAACCACATTTATTATAATGTATGGGACTTCCATTCCATGATGGAAATTTATAGTCACATTTATTTTGTGTACCTCAATTCTTGTGTTACTCCATGATGAAATCGTAAGGAATTACTTAGCTGCTATAACGACATAAATGAAAAAGATTAAACCCAGAAAAAAAAACTATTCAAAGATGGTTCCAGCTTTAGGACTGTCGTAGATATAGCATTTTTTTTTTAAATATTGAATTAAGTCGAAGACGGTTGAAAGTCTAAACTGTCTTAGAAATAGGGATATACAAGGACAATTCACTTTAGGAACGTCGTAGATATAGAAATTAATATTATTTTAAAATATTGAATTAAATCGAAGTCGGTTAGGGATCAAATCATCTTAGATTAAGGGATATACAAAGACGGTTCTAGCTTTAGGACCATCGTACATATAGTATTTTTTTTATTTTTTTTACAAAAATGTAGTTAATTCGAAGACAGTTGGTGTCAAAACCGTCTTAGAAATACGGATATACAAAGATAGTTATTGGACCATCATAGTAAGCGGAGAGATACAATGACACCGACAACAACGACGGGTGAATAACCATCTTTATATGGCATTTTTAACCGTCGTAGATAACCGTTTTTCCAATAGTGTTACACACGACAAGGAAACTATTTTATTATACTTTATAAGTTATATAAACTCTTATATAAGCAATAATTTGATCAAAAATAAATTAAAGGTATTTATATTTTTTCATATGTTTTGAAAATTATGGGTAAGCAAGGGATGTGTTTAGCCCAATTAAGACTTAAATTATATAAAATAAGGCAGCTGGGATCAACCTGACTTTTTAACATAATATATCAATTTTAACATTTTATATAATTAAATCTTAGATTAAAAGAAATATAAAACTTAAGTTATATTTTACTATATATATATATATTTTAAAATAAATAATTTTAATATAAATATAATATCATGTTATATAAAATATTCTACTAAACAAAAAGTTTTATTATTAGTATACAATTGTTAAAAAATGTGTATCTTTTAAAAGAATATTAGATCTTGCATCTAACAAGGATAAGTTATCAATAAGTAATTAGTTCAAAAAAAATTGAGTTTGAATTTTTTAATTAAGTAAAATTTTAAATTCAAGTTTTATAGATAAAAAATATGACTAAATAATAAGAACTCATTAAAAATTAGTCAAATATTAATTATAAATAAAATCGATAAATTCTTGGCACCTATATTAATCCTAAAAACCACAAGGTTAGGTTTGTCCACAGATTTACATAGGACAAAGAGGCATATTAATGTTGAATACGCGGTTCGCGGCATAACCTGTTTGCAAATCAAATATCCGTAATAGTACACTCCAAAGTTACTGCACCAGAAGTGACCAATTGAAATCATGAAATCCTTTTCTTCACCCTTTTCCTCTCCACACCCATTGTCTCCATCAACACCAAGTGTGACTGTGAAGCAAATTTGGTTTTGGTGAGATATGCAAAGCAAACCCCACATAAAAAAAACTGCGTATAACCCTTCATTTTCTATGCACAACTTGTCTTAATTAGAAAATTCGGCATCAATCGGTTCTACTCGCAACATGCATTGAACAAAATCCATGGCTATTTTGAGGTCAGCTCCACCAGTAACGTCCTTTTTGTATTCATTAATCTCATTCTTGACTTGCTAACTGACCGACATGAAGACTTAAACCCCAGATATGTATAGTCTATAGGTCCATAATCTGTTCATTGTCATCATCAAGTATTTTCTTTTTAACACGATTGATCAATATTAGAGAAAATCAAGGGTTGCTGGTTACATATTTTAACTGCACAAATGATATATATACTGATACTTCAATTTGAAAAAACCTCAAGATGTCAAAGTGGTTTATTCTATATATTTTATCTCATAAGCTAATGAGCTGGTAGTCTATTTGAAACTAACAACCATAATTTTGTTGTCTATGATTGGCCTCTATTGTAGAATCAATCAGACTTGGCATGTGGTGGTTTATCCTATAACAAATGTTAGCGGTTCGCGTCCAAATATTTTTAATATTAAGCATTTTATTTTGATTTATTGATGATATAAAAAAAATTTATATAATCAACTATCGTTAGTTTGAACGACAAAGTGTTCAATTTTTATTATTGATCAATAAGATTTTAAGTTAAATTTTGTGAATGAAAAAATAAACATTAAAAACTTTATTTCTTTTTAAATAGGTTCAGCCAACTCAAATTAATTGAAGTTCAAGGTAATTTATGGATATAAAAAATTTAAGACAAAAAATTATATACAGTAAAAAAAAAGACAAAAAACTATGCATTATGATTATGTAACAATATATTAGTACATTATTTAAAAATATTCAAAGGATTTATAACTTAGTTTATTAAACAGAAAATACGTGAATTATTATAAATTTTTTATTACTTATCTTTAATTCTCTTATGAATAAAAACCACTACTTAAAAATTATAAACTCATATAGTTAAAGTATACTGAATCTTTTTAATCATATATATATATATATATATATATATATATATTAACGATATAACAACACATGAGTGAAGGTCTGACATATAATACTTAAAAATACACCCCCAATGCTTCCTCCCCTCAGTGAATGTTATCGATCCTAGACTCCTTGGGTTGTTGTTGCGGTTGTTGTTTGGAGGGATTAAGAGCCCAAAAATAAATGACTAAACAAACCAGATCATAAAGCTTATATATAAAGCTTTAATTAGACAAGAATAGAGGTAGTGTTAACTTCATTTATTTTGAGATTTCCATTTTCTTAAATGGATTTTTTTGGTACATTTTAAATGGAATTTTTAATGCAAATGGAATTTCAAGCTTTTTATATAAAAAAAATCACTCCTCTAGCCTTTTATGAAGAAAACTTTAAAGATGGAATTTTCACAAAATTTAGTTTTTGAAGCTCTTGACTTCTGCTTTTACTTTTCAATCTTTATTTCAAATCTTAAGTTTCCAGAATACATTATCCAAAAAGTTTTACTTTAAAGCAACCACTAATTTTAAAAAAATATTACATAATTGTTAAGCAATTTTAATTTTTCATTTTTAACTTTAAAGTATATTTTAAACTCTTAAAAATAAATCAAATGCTACCTAAATGTATATAAATTATTTTTTAAATATATATTATGTAATATATTACTCATCTTATTAATTATGAGCTATTTTTTAATCAACATAATTATAATCTTTGACCGGATCCCAATATATCCTCATAAATTTTGGTCATTTGGATCTATATGAGATTAATTTTTAGTTTGATATTTAGTCACATTTAAAGTTAATCATTTTCTAAGAATATATCATGTGAAAATCAAACTTGTATCCTTCTCCATAAAACTTAGCGTATGTTTTCAATTAAGTTACAACCATTGAATTAATTATGAGCTTAAAAGAAAATATTTTAGTCGAATCCCAAATTCCCTTTGCTTAAGTAAAAGGCCAGCTCTCTTAAAAAACCAAAAAAAATGTAAATTAAAAGGCTAGCTGCTGTAAAAAAGAAGTAAAAAAGCTGGCTAAAAGCTATTTAATGAGACATATGGCTTAGGAAAGTTGTTAACGAATCCTGATGATCATGTAGTTATGAATTATGATCACTTGATAAGCATTTATTAACCGTTGATTTTTATCAAGTGCAGGAGTACTAAAGCTGGTTGCTGATTAGAAAAAATAATATTTAAATTGTACATACAAAAATTTAAGCCATGCCAATCCCAATTACAGTCCTCAACTTTCCAAATTTGGAAAGCACCATACAAAACTTTTTTTTTTTTTTTTAACTTTTTACAATTGGGTTAATTGCCTGCAAGTTGGTACGTTAATTTGCTCCCCCATATATGATAGGTCAAGAAGCAATGATACCGATTCATTTCTTTTTAAGTGCATGCACTTAAACCTCATCCGATGCTCCAATATGTGGACCTATTGAATATGACTCCTCTAAGCTCAGATGGAAAGGCAAGATAATGTTTTTATTTACGAGAATGGAACAAGTACTAAACACAAAGAATCCAAATACGAATGCAAATAAAAACTGGGTTTAATTTATACAATTTTACTATAAATATTTTTATACAGTCAATCAATAAAATTTAATTATTTTACCATAATATTTTATTCATTAATATAATATGTTAATACGGAAATTTTTGTTAGATGTTACATAAATATTTTACACTATCTATCTATATTTATCTATATAAATTAAACTAATAAATATTATGATGTCAATATCATTTACTAATAAAATAAAATAAAATAGTTGTTAATTAGTATTAACAATATAATTATTGAAAATTTATACGTATTTGTCAAAAAATTAACAAATTCATAGATTAAGAGAGTAATTTATATTGAAGTTAACAAATTCCAACATTATATATTGTATAATATAAATCTTTGAATATCAAATCGACACAATAGGTTCCCACTTTCGAAGACAAACTTGTATGCTAAGTTTATATATAAGTTTGTTTATGTATGTATAATCCTGTCCTAAGAATGACGGCTAAATATATGCAATCTTTTTCATAACCTTTGTAACAGATAAGAAAATTGCACTATAAAAAAGATTCAATTATTCATGGGCTGTCATTTTGTTTGTCTCCTATAAGTATACCTTTTTTCAAATCCTATATGCAATCTGTCTCATAACCTAGCTCTTTAACAAGTAGGAAAATTGCATTACAGAATATATTCAATTGTTAACTAATGGGTTGTATTTGGTTAGCCTCCTGTTAGTAGTGTAATATTTTTTTAATGAAATTAAACTGTTAGCGTAATCATTATGACTTTACATTAATAGAAAACGTATTATAATAAGAGTATATTTAACACTAAGATATGTTTTTGTCCCTCTTCTTATTTTTTGTTTTCTAATTTGGTTCTAGAGTTTTAAAAAAATCTAGTTCTTTAATGTATTTTTGTTGGATTAAATTGATCATTTCATTCATTTGTTAATTTATTATATTAATTTCATTAATTAGAAAACAAGTGATGACAAATTATGAGATATAAGATTGATCCTACGGTTGAAAAAGATGAAGGAAGAAAGAAAAGGAAAAGGACCCTCGATTCGAATCCCCTAACAACATTTTTAACAAAACTAATAAATTGTAAGAGTTGTCACATAAGATGTTAACACATAAAACTAAATTTACATTACTAGTGCAAAAAACTAAGGAATGGACTAATTTGCACTAACAGCGATATTTTAAGGTACCAAAAAATATATATAAAAAAATTCAACTTAAAAAATAAACTGAAAAAAAAGTTATTAAAATGAGGAATGAAAGTTGTATTATAGTTTATATTTAATGATTGTATATGTAAAGACAGAAGAAAAAAACTAAGGGTTAAATTATGGTTTCAAAATCTTTTCAATAAAAATAAATAGCTAGACTATATGCTTCACAAAGACCTAACAACATAATAGGACAAAACTAACGTATCATATGATAAATGATTATTGGATTTTATAAAAACTTTAACATCAAAACTCAAAATGTTTTTTCTAACTAGTTCAACTCACTTCGACAATTTAGTCTTGTAAACTAAGGAGACAAAGAAAGAGAAAGCAATTAGAATCTTATCTTGGTTCATCTCATAACCAAAATCTTTGGCTATTACAAATAGTTCACTAAAACACAAAATTACAATAATCCCTAATAGTCTTTGAATATTACCAATAGTTAAAATTTACTGAAAATTATAAAAAAAATTTATAGGTTTCACGTATATAATATCTCTCTGTAATGATTTTATAATTTTCAATAAATTTTAATCAATAATAAAAAGTGTTAAAAGAAATATATTAGAGAGTGTGTTGTTATAACCACAGTTTTAAAAATCGACCTGGTGATTGACCCGATTATGGTACTGGGTCACTGGATCAGTGGTTGAATCAGTTGGTTACTAATTGACCTTTATGACCCTGTCTATTAACATCAACATCACCTTTAACCCAAGTTAATTGGGGTCAGTGGTAGATGAACCCAATGATAGATCGGAAATAAGACAAAGAAAGAGAAAGAGAGAGGGGAAGAAAAAGTGGAAATAAGACAAACGAGATGAAAAAAAAGCTAAAATACAAGAGGGGTGAAAGGAGGAGGGAAAAAATGAAGATGAAAAGAACTAAAAAAAGGGAACGACTGGAACATAGAAATACTAATGGGTTTAACCCTCCACCAAGCTTATAACTTTTCTCCACTCCGCCCTAAGACATATCGTCCGCCAATCTATATCTCACTCCATTAGATCTTATTTAACTACCTTTCCCTATATAAGTTTCGAATGACCTCTACCTCTCTTTGTGTCGAGTTCTTGGTAACAAACTATTATTCTTACGGGAGCATCCAGTGGTCGTCTCATAACGTGTCCAAACCACCTCAATCTATGTTCTCTCATCTTTTCACACACCGGTACCATTGCTACCTTTCGTCGAATATCCTTATTTCTTATCTTATCCATCTTCATATAACCACACATCCACCTTAACATCCTCATTTTTGCTACCCCTATCTTACCTTATCCATCTTACAGCTGTTCTATAGAATTTTTCTTTTAGCTTAAGGAAAATTTTGCGGTCACACAAAAATCCTGATGTACTCTACCATTTCATCTACCCTGCTCTGATTCTATGATTTACATCTTCATCAATATAATAACCAAGGCTAAAAAAAAATCCCTTCTGATTTTTGGCGCGAATAGCGCCAACTGCGGCGCCAGTAGCGCCAGAAGTGGCACAATTAGCACCAGAAGTGGTGCAATTAGCGCTAGAATGCACCAGAAGGTCATTTCTCTCTGGAATTGGGCGCAATTAGCGCCAGAGTCTCGGGTTTCTAGCGTGATTAGCGCCAGTAGCGGCGCTAGTAGCGCGGGAGACGCGCCAGAGGCCATTTTCTCTCTAGAATCTGGCGCGGTTAGCATGGGATGCGGGCTAGGTCACTTAAAAAGACCTTTTTTCTCTCATTTGGTACAGAAACTCTCATTCTCTTCCTCCTCTCTGCGTTTCTACCATTGTTGAATGAGGAAAGCTTCACACCCACTCATTTCTTGACCAAAACACTTCACTTCCAACATGAAAGTTGAAGGAAATCACCCTATGAACTAGATTCCAACCTCCATTTTCCTTGAAAACCATCAAACAGAGAGATCATTTTCTCTAGGGAACTTCACAAAGTTTGAGTTTGAAGGGGAAAGGAGGTGTTTTAAGGACATTTATGCTTGGAGAAGTTGTCCTCTAGCCTTCCTTGTCGTTTTAGAGGTAAGAAACACAAATTTTACTGATTATTTTAGAATTTGTTCTTGAGATGAATAGTGATCCATTTGAGTTAGAGTTGAAATTAGGCTTGGGTCCTTTAGAAAAGTATGGTTAGGAGGTTGTTGTGATGAAGGTTTAGCCTTGAAATATTAATTTTATGGACTTTGGAATTTGGGTATGAGAAATGTATGTGATGGAAGAATGTTGGCTGGATTGATGATATTATGATGTGTATGAGCCTTAGTGCCTTTCACATGATGTGTTTAGGAGATTATATAAATGGTGAAAATGTGAAGTAACTGTTTTAACCATCTTGTTAATCATTGAAATGTGGCATGGATAAAGTATTGAACTCTTTGAATTAGGTTATACAGAGTCTTAGGGAGACTCTAGTGCCTTGGTTAGGCCGAGATAGATCTTTCTGGAGGTCTGTGGATCACTAATTATGTGACTAGCCCTTATCACTTGGGAATAGAGGAAAAGAGGTTTTAATGGAAAATAATTGTGTTTCTTTCATTCAACGGTTGAGAACCGTTATTGATTGATTTTATACCTTTTGTAGGGTGTGATACATAGGTTACTGGTGATTGTGACCACGAAGCTGGGAGAGCCGGTGTAGCACTGAGAGTAGGTAAGCTTTTTGTTCTTGGGAGTGTTTCCCATCGACTGTGTTTCACCATACTCCGAGGGAGTGATGGTTATTGTATGTCATGATGCATGTGTATTGAAATTGTGTGTTATTGCTTTTATTGAGAACATGTATATGATGTACACTATGATGATATGTTGTATAATTGATGAGATTTTCTGGTCAGTAGAATAGACTAAATATGGACTTCCCTTGGAGCCAAAGTAATGTGGAACAACTCCATGTGGTTAATTGAGATAAAAACCTGAGAGAATGTACCCGTCGCGGATAATCTTCTCTTGGAAGAGCCATATACATGTGAACAAGTCCTGAGAGAATGTACCTGTCGCGGATGATCTTCCTCAGGCAATGTTATATGTTATATATATATATATATATTCTATGTGAATAAGTCTTGAGAGAATGTACCCATTCGATGGATGATCTTCCTCAGGCATTGATATTGATATATATATATATATATATATGTTATATATGTGTTGCATTCCTGATGTTGGTAGCGCCCAACGGAATGACACCTGTGTTGTGATGTGTTTTATGAGAGCTGTGATGGCTAGATTGTGTGATGCCAATTTTGATACTATATATCATGAAAGTGAACCAGGTGGAGAAGAGACCTCCAAGAACCTTGAGTTACTGAGATTTGTATCTCACCCTGTGTGTGGAGATCATATTTTGCAAGTGATGCTCAGTGAGCGGATGGTGGATCCCAGGACAAGAGGCCCGAGTAGGGATATGGTTCTTTGTAGATGTTGTACATTTTGAGAGATATTGATGTATGTTGAGAGGATAGGTTATATGATACCTTCTTATTTTGTACAACCATCATTGTGATATATGCATATGACTTATTTGGTCCTCTGGTTGTATGATGCATGTAATTACCATACATAATGTAAAGATGTTATTGTTGATGACGTTTGATGACATCATTTTGTTTGTTGCTTTCGAATTGATTAGTTTTATTAATTGCTGCGCTTAACGACCATAATTGAATGTTAATGAACCGGATACGGGGTGTTACAATCAATCTCACCACCTTTTTGCAAAACTAATCTCAAGTATCTAGATGGGTACCTCTTGTCTAAGTAGATACACTGTGTCTTGATCACCATCTCTTACCCGCGAAAACTCACACTTCATATACTCCGTCTTACACTTGCTTATCATGAATCCTTTAGACTCCAAAGTGTTTCTCCACAATTCCAGTTTGCTAATAACATCATCTTTAGTCTCATCAATAAGCACGATATCATCTGCAAAAAGCATGCACCACAACACTTCTTCTTGAATATATTTTGTTAGTTCATCTATCACTAAGGCAAAAAGATAAGGACTAAGAGCTGAACCTTGGTGAACACCTATCGTGATAGGGAAATACCTTAATGTTCCATTACAAGCTTTCACACATGTGGTAGCCCCATCATACATATCCTTGATTGCGTTAACATACATTAATGCTACCTTTTTCTTCTCAAAAGTCCAACATAAGACTTTTCTTGGGACCCTATCATATGCTTTCTCAAGATCTATGAACACCATATGTAAGTTTGTCTTCTTTTCCCTATACTTTTTCATTAATTGTTGCATCAAGAAAATAACTTCCATGGTACATCTTCCTGACATAAATCCAAATTGATTTACGGAAACCTTGGTCTCTCTCCTTAGGCGATGTTTAATGACTCTCTCCCACAACTTCATAGTATGACTCATGAGCTTGATGCCTTTATAGTTGGAACAATTCTGGATATCCCCCATGTTTTTGTAAATAGGTACAAACATACTTTTCCTCTAAGCATTAGACATTTTATTTGTTTGAAGAATCTTATTGAAAATATTGGTCAACCATTTTATTGCAACATCTCCCAAATCTTTCCACACTTTAATAGGGACGTCATCGGGTCCCAAAACTTTATTATTCTTCATCCTCTTTAAAGTCTCATTAACTTCATCTGTATTAGTTCTATGCACAAATCTTATATTCAAATAATCAAAAACGTCCTCCAAATCCACCTTATTATTGTCGTCATTCACATTAAAAAATTTGTTAAAGTAGTTTAGCCATCTTTCACTGACATCTTGATCCCTTACCAAAAGTTTTTTATTTTCATCCTTGATACATCTAAATTGGATGAGGTCTTTACTCTTCTTATCCCTCATTTTTGCGAGTTTGTAAATACCTTTTTCACCATCTTAACTCCCAAGATTTTTATATAAATCGTCAAAAACTTTGCCTCTAGCTTCCCGCACTGCTTTCTTTTCATTTTTTCTCGCTACTCTAAACTTTTGCAAATTTTTATTATTGGAACATTTATGCAAAGATCTAAAACATTCATTCTTCTGTTTAATAGCCTCCTGTACCTCTCCATTCCGCCACCATGTTTCCTTTGTAAAAACCTTGTTTCCTTTGCTTTCACCTAGCACCCTTCTTCCCACATTTTGAACACACGTATAACCATCTTATTCCATATTTGATTAGCTTCTCCAAGAAACCCCCACAGTCCTTCACGTAACATGTTTTCCTTAAACCCTATTTGTTTATCCTCCTTTAACTTCCACCATCTTATCCTTGGGTTTTGAGCTTTCTTCCTCAAATTAAGAACTTGTTGAACCGAACCTCTAGAACTACCAACTTATGTTGTGTCGCCACACATTCTCCAGGGTAGACCTGACAATTAATACACAAATTTCTATTTTCCCTGTCTATCTTAAAATATAATTTTTTTATATCTATCTTAAAATCTTTCTTCTGGTGCATTGATATTCAAAAGTCTTAAAAACACAAATAAAATATAAAAAACAAGTTAAAAAATGAATATTATCTCTAACATTTAACATCAAAGGCATCAATGACAGTATATATCAATATTCACACTAAAATGAAATAACCATATCACATCAATGTAAATTATAAAATATAAAAATCAATTCAAAGTTCCAAATCACAGTTTTAAAAAATAATTCGGGATCACAATTTCACTTGCAACTCAATCACAATTGCGACCACTTGTAAATCAATTTAACTCAACAAAAAATGCAATTGCGGTCACAAAAAATATTCAACAATGAATGAAAAAATCAATTTAACTAAAATTCACAAAAAAAAAAAATAAAATGAAAAAAAAAAGATAAGTAACCTGGTTCGGGTCAACGGATCACCAGTTCGACCACAAATCGGACCAGGTCAATCCGGATCATTCCAAATCAATAGTGTAGTCGATCATACTTATGACTTGAAACGATTTAACCACCGAGTTACAGTTCGACCGAACCGACCGACTGGATCAGTTTGAGTTTTAAAACTTTGGTCATAACACTCATCTTTTTAGACACCACTCATCTTTTTAGACACTTAATTCCAAATATTCTTTCAATAAATCTGTTTAGGCTTAAATAAGGATTCAGAATCAAATAACCCTAGACTACTATTGGTGCTAGTACAATTGGAAACATATGAAAGAAAAAAAAAAATGAAAACAACGTGATCTTAATGTGACACCAACAACCCATTATCAATTTTTTTTATAAGCATATAGTAGTGTTATCAATACTCTCTCTCACACACTCTTTTTTTCAATACATTCTATTTTATTAATTTGGAATTCAAGAAGACCCTACCAGTAGGTATATATATTTGAGAAGAAAACGCACAATGCAGAAACTTAATTGGCTTTGGCTTAACGCATGGCCATTCTAAACACACATTTTATCTTTCTTTTCTTTTTCATTATATTATTCATTGTATGCATCAGCTTCTTATATCTTTGCTTCTTAGTATTTCTATATTTTCCAAAAGTTTATATACTTGTCAGGGTGTAAATAAACACTTCACAAAGATATACACAACATCTCTTCCCATTTCTCAACTAAGAAAAATTATTAGATGGTCAACAATCATCATTTAACTAATTTCTATATATTGTAACACACAATCAAATATTGTTAATCATGTATATTTTTCTCGTAAATTAAAAATAAATAAATACATGTCACATGAAAATGATCTAATAATTTATCCTCGACTAGCTAGAAAAGAAACAATAATTACACTTTACTAGTAACTAAGCGAGACTATAATCAGTATAATGTGTATACCTTGGGCAAGTTCTTAAAGCTTCATGCTTCCTATATATACAAAATGAAAATAAAAATAAAAATGCTTTTTGTTGTCAATATCATCAGAATCCACCAAACTAATATCAAAATCGAGTTGTCAATATACTACTGTTTGCTTCAAGTTCGACGCAAAAACTCAATTGATTTCCACTTGGCGCTTACTCACTCTAAACACCCAATCTTACTTTATTAATTTCCTTTTTCATATATTATTGAAATTAATTCTGTCTAGCTATCGGTGTTTTTTCCCCCTCTTATTAATATATTTTTCAAGAGTGTGTTCTAACCTAGTAACCCACATGTTTAGTGAAACTTAGATGATTTTCACTCAATAATATATATGTATATATATATATATATATATATATATATATATATCATACAATATACTGCTAATATATTAATTTTTGACAACTCATGTTAATTTTTGCTGTCTCTGCATTTCTTATAACATCTTATAATTATCATTTCCACTATTTAACCTTATTTTTATCTCTCTTTCTTCAAAGGCTCAATATATGCTCAGGTAAGGGTATAAAATATTACTTTTAAATCCTATTTTTTTTTTTATTTTTACAAACACACTTTAATTTTTATTTTTGTCTTGACATGTTTAGTTTTACAATAAAATCTCCGAAATCACGTAAAAAAAGGAAAAAAGTTGACAGTAGTATATAATTGATTCAGGCTATCTCAACGTGGAAACTTAATGAATTCTCACTTAATGCATAACCTCTCTAAACACACATTTTATCTTTCTTTTCCTTTTCATTATATCTATAAGTTTTTTTTTTCTCTCTATATATGCTTAGGCAAGGGTGTAAAAATATTACTTTTTAAGAGATTTACAATCCTAATTAGTTTGTATTCTAATTTTTACACACCCATTTTAATTTCCACTTTTGTCTTGACATGTTTGGTTAATTTGACGGTAAAGTCTCCAAAATCACGTAAAACAAAACAAAAAGAAGTTGACAGAAACTTAGTAGATTTTCACTTAACGCATAACGGCTCCAAACAAACATTTTATCTTTCTTTTTCTTTTCATTTTATTATTCATTATATCTATCAGTTTTCTTTTTCTTTCCTTTATTTTCCCCCCGAGAGTGTATATACCCACCAGGGTGTAAAATAAACACTTCCAAAAGATATACACATTTTGCTCCTCATTTCTACCAGTATTGGAACGATCATTGGAGCTTAACTAATTTAAAAATATGAACTGACGAGTTGTTTGTTGAACCTTGAAAGAAGGTCTATTCTAACTCTCGCGCGGTCCATTGAACGTATCCACTTTGTTAATTTCTTCAAAGATAGTTAACAGATATTACATTAGTTTCCTTGTCCTATCCCTTTCAACAACAAAAATCCTTGTCTGTTGTGTTGTTGCTAAACCACAAAAAGAAAAAAAAATGAACTTACAAAGTGTAAAATTAGTAATGATGTAAAATCAAATCACACATAGAAAAGCCCTAAAATCAAGACCGCAATGCCGTGTCGTCCAACACCTAATAACACAGTCCTTCAATTCTGGCTATTACTAATTAAAACCGGTGATAGTTTTGTGAGTATTTTTTATTTATTTATAAAAATAAAAAATAATGTCAGAAGTTTATCAATAACTTGCATATTTTCTTCAACCAATTTAGACCCCTTGACAGAATTTTCTTGAATATAATTCGATCAGTTAATATTAATTCATATTTTAGTGCCCAAGAGGCAGACAAATTAACTTATACTATACATAATATAATTGGTGAAGAAGCTAATAATTTGCAATTGATTCCCAAGTTGCTGACGAAACAAAACTAGCACTTCACTATGCTGTCTCTGATGAATGCTCAAAGTCATGGATCATCAGTTGCGGCAACATCACAAACCCTACCTAATTAATTGGTTGGAGACTAAAAACACGACGAAAAGACGATGAGATCGAGATGAAACAAAACTAGAAAAGAATAAACCTCATCTTTGTTTTAAATTTAATTTTCCATCTAAGAGAATCCCACGTCAATAATAATGTACGTACGTATATTCCTTTGTGCTGTCCCGAACACATGTTATTACACTCATTATATCTCAATGAGAATATATTGATGTTTTATGTTCTCGAAAATCTTTGTTGGAAATAATTGAAAAAGGAAAACAGTGGTTTAGTGATGTTATACAATATATTGACAAAGTGCAATACCACACTGTTGGACAAATTTGACGTTGGAAAAGTTAAGCAATTGAATTCAGTTTCTTTCTTTTTTTCTATTTTGCTTTTTTATTATATTTTAATTTTGAAACAGAACACGCTCTTCCAACCCAGATATCCGTCCTTCCCAACGCCAAGCTGGCTTACACCCGAAAACCTCTACACGCCGCAATTCAGCAACAACTGGTTTGCACTTTCTTCCGCAACTTCTTCTCCAGCCATCAATAAATGGCTTCTCTCAATCACCTTCCAATTTCACTCTCAACACAAGTTTTCATACACATAGAAACCATGTATTCCGGCAATGCAAGCAGCAGCAGAGGCTCTTCGGGATCCGGTAAGTACCGCGGGGTGAGGCGTAGAACCAGCGGAAAATGGGTGTCGGAGATTCGCGAGCCGAAGAAGCCTAACAGGATTTGGTTAGGCACGTTCCCCACGCCGGAAATGGCCGCCGTGGCGTATGACGTGGCCGCTTTGGCTCTCAAGGGTGAGGATATATTCATGAACCACCCATATATACTTTAATTTGCTTCACTATCCATATCTGATATCGATACTCTTCTATAAAATATCTAGACTTTTCAAAAGAATAAATTATTTTGAAAATCTGAAGACATAGAAGCATATATAATATAGAAACACACGGACATTGTTTCTTAATTAACCTAAAAAAAGTAAAATTGATACTATTTTATATTTTGTAAACATAAAAAATAATTTACGAAGATAATGTCTATCGTATCTAATGAATGTGTTTGTTTATAGGTAAGGATGCTGGGCTCAACTTTCCGGACTCCGCTTCTTCGCTTCCTGTCCCGGCTTCGCTCTCTGCGCGTGACATTCAGGTGGCGGCTGCGGCGGCCGCGGCGGCTGCCGGAGCAGCGAATGATGCTATGAGGACACAAACAGCAAATTATAACTTTTCAGAGGCACAAGAGAATCAAACTGGGATGAGTAACCAGTTTGTGGATGAGGATTTGATCTTTGACATGCCTAATGTTCTGGTCAACATGGCTCAAGGAATGCTGCTTAGTCCTCCTCCCTTTGACATGGGTTTGGAACCGAATAGCCCAGAAAACACCGAACAAGAGACAAGCCTGTGGAATTTCCCTTAATTAAGAAAAAATATAATAATTAAACCCCTTTTTCTAGTAATAATATATAACTATAACTATATATTGCATGAATAATGCTTGAAGAAAAAGAAAAAAGGGAAAAAAGGGAGCAGAAAAAGGTGTCCTGTAATGAATTGTGGGCGAACTCTCACATCAAAGCTTTTGCTTGGCCGTGACGAATTAATGCAATGTGTGTTAAGAGTAGTGTTAGTAATTTTCTTGAACCTTTTGTTTTTTTTTTTTTTTGTTTCCTTATGTATAGGTACAGCTAGCGCTCTCTACGTTGAGGGGGTTTTGCTTCTAGGTTGCTTTGTAGGTTTTTCTTTTCGTTCATATTATGTGATATGTGATGTTAAATAACCTTTTTGGCCATATGTTGGTACTTTTTTAATTTGAAACTCTTGGAACCAAATGATGTTCAGTTACTAACTCGATTAAAATCTGATAATATTGTTGCCTTTAACTTGCGAATAAGGATTGAAGTTAATCAATTAACTTCCTTCTGTTTTCTGTCTCTTATTTTATATATCTCACCAACTAGAAATTGTTATATGATTGAAGAATAATAATAAACACACTCTCCGGATTGTTATTTATTTATTTATTTATTTTTCTGTAACTGTCAATTTTTTAACTGAAGGGATATGATAAGAAGGAAAGAGAAACAAAAACGGAGACAAGTATTTGTTGGTTGTTTCCAACACGCCAATCACCATGGTTTTATAGGCTTTTGGTAATCTATTTGCTACCTTGAAGTGGTAACTGTTAATTCCTTAAATGACAAGATAACCGTCCAAATATGTCAGAAACTACTTTAACTCCATTATGTGGACAAAACCAAGTTCTAATATCATATCTCATCATGTTAAAAAAGAAAAATATCAGTGTGTATATTCAAACGTTGCCCTAATGTTCTATTATACCTTCAAATCCATTCTAAAGTTCCTAACTGTGATCAGAATTCAGGAGTTTGGTTCAACAACAGAAGCTTAATTAAAATGAGGAAAAAACATTTTATAGAATTTAGACAGAGAAATAAAGGAAAAGAAAGGGAAGCAGGAAATTACTGGTTCATTCGGAACCACCATCAAAAGCTTTCAGTCTCGACTAATCTTTACATGATACATGTAGACAGATTTTACAGTTACCGGTCTATATTATTGCATGAAAATTAGCCAAAATCATAGAAATGTAAATGGTCCTGTACCATACGATATTTTCTGCAAAGGGTGCAAGTGGCTAAGTTTATTATTACTATGTTGAATGTATGGGTGCTTTGTTTCCTAATCATGTTCCAACTTACTTTTCTCTTGATATATCACAAGAATGAAGGGTCAACAAACTTCTGTGATCAGTGCTATAAACAAATATATAGAGAGAGAGATCAAGTTGGTGGTCACCTTACCCCATGGTTAATGTGTCACTCTCAACAAGTTGAGATTCTTACACGTGGCATTCTAACAGTGGAAAACAGATACCGATTGTGATTCTTAAAAACACAACTAAGGGATAGAAGATTTTCTCTATGAGCCATTGAACATATAAAATGGAATAGGACTGTTAATTGACACTCCAACTTGTTTTGGTAGCCATTTTGTCTCCCATGTCATGCATGAGTGTAAAATTGGCATAAATATTATAATATTTGACTATATTCCTGCGCGTGTTTTTTGAGTATCTAGCGAATCCTGCAAAATGGATGTTTGTTACAAGACAGTAGAAACTGTATGATGATTCTAACATCTCTTTCGCTGTTTATGTTCTGTTTCAATAATTTTTTATGCAAATGTTTATTGTAAAAGAAAATAAAAAGATAAAATAAATTAATCTTTTCTCATGAACTAAAATATTATAAACTAGGCTTTAACTTTTGAAGATGTTAGATGAGAAAACTTTTACAAAATTAAGAATATAAATTAATTTTACCTTATGAAAAAATTAATTTATTTTATTTTATGTGTTTGCTTTTTCTATAATTATTTATAAAAAAATATTCAAATTAAACAGGACAAAATATTAAATTTATATATTTTTAACTTTTTTTATATTTTTCATACATACTTGTATATTAAAAATATATATCAAAATTAAAGAAAACAACTTTCATCATCTCATTTTTTTTACAAGACATTTTCTTTCTATCGAGCTGCTGCAAATGCTGATTTTGAAAGGTTAACGTCAACTCTAAATCGCTTACATCCTCCCTCCCAACTTTTGCCCTACTTGAAAGGAATTAAAGGTGGTTTTATGTAAATACATATCTCAAATGCATGTTGTAGTAAGAAACAAGCAATGAGAGAAATGAAAATAACAAGTAATGTTAGGTTATGGTGTCAAGTTTTATATAAAAAGTTTAAAAATAAAAACTGAAGGATATTTTCATTCACGTAGTTATACTCCATGATCATTAGTTCTGAAAAATCTCAGATAATGATAGCAATAGAAAATAAAAGATTAAAACATTAATAACTAATACTAATGATTTATAACCACTGAGAACGAAAACTCTAATAATTTATTACAATGACACACATACAAAATAAATATCGAGTCATGATGCATGATTTGTAATGCTTGCAATGTTTTATTTGTATTAGCACATGTTTCAAAACGATATTTTTTAATGAAAATTAAGTTTGTTTTGAAAAACTTTCAATAAAAAGCAGTTACGCATATTAATAAATAAAATATTACAATTCCTTAAGAAAATAAATTAATGTATTAAAATTTGCATACATTGTTCAGTGTATCCATAATTTGATTTTAAGAGAGAGAATTTGGGTTGCTCAAAACACTACTATAATTTTTATTTTCTGAAAATAAATTTTAATAAGGATAGTATTATTTGGATTAGGTTATTATTTAATACACTTAAGAGTCGTTTGATGCACATTATATAAAATGATAGATATTA
>PYAF01000329.1:1783242-1836132 GCA_007407185.1 Glycine tomentella
ATATATATATATATATATATATATATATATATATATTGTATAATTTTTTAAAAATTAATTTTAAATTTTAACTTTTTAGGTATTATTTATATTTTAAATTATAAAAAGTAAATAATATTTTATTTAATATTTTTTTCAAAGTTTATATGTTATTTGATTTTATAAATTGTAAAATTAATATAAAAATTAACTAAAAGGTCAATAACAATTAACATCAAACATTTGTAATAAATTGTTGAGAAGAAAATAACACATGTTGAATTAAAAAAGTTATAACATGTCTTAAATAATTAATAAACTTATTTATTATAGTATAATATTTATTAATTTTATTATCTATGATATTATTTTTAGTTATAAATTTCCAGCCCCTCTCAAAATCTGTGATAGATTCCTATTTCTTTTCTAAATTTGTGATGAATTTTTAAACTTGTAATGAAATCCTATTCCCTTTCTAAATTAGTAACAGATTCTCTCGGTCGCTCTCTAAGTAATTGTGGCAAATTGAATAATCCCTATAATTAGTGAATATTATTACCAATAATGGTTGATGTAAGTGATAGTGACTAATGTCTCTTAACTAAGTGGTTTAAGATTTGAATCTTAATTTTGGATATGAAATCAATCATGTTGGGAGTGTGTGTTCATATCTTTGACGAAAATTAGTGTCAAATTACTTCGTACCAATATCATAATAAAAAAAAAACATTGTTAAAAAATAAATCATCATCCAATTTTATAGAGTTGATACAAATCAATTTATTTTAGATATATAAGGTGGATTGGGTGGTTAAGAAGAACAAGAATGAGGAAAAGGTTATGGGTTCAATCCTTTCTTTTAATAAAAAATTAACCATTAAAATTTATTTACTGATAAAAAATATTAAATCAGTTTATTTTCATTACTAAGAGAATAAGTGGAAAAAGGTGTTGTTCAACTTTCAAAAATAAACTCATAACAAATACAAAGGAAAAATAACGACAGTAATACAAGAATTTGATGTATGAGAACAATTGGGACTCATGCTACAAGAACAACATTAAATAAAAATTTGATGTAAAAGAAAAAAAAAATCTAAATACTTTTATAGAGAATTGATCAATCATTACCTCTTTCTTGTTAGGTTTTTCCTTCTCAAATAATAAAAGCTCTATGTGGCAAGGAGATGACATTTAGGCTGCCAAAAAATCACAATCGTATAATTATAATAATAACTGAGACAATAATATCAACAGAATTAGCAACATATCGTTAATTCTTCTATGAGCTTCAGAGGTGTGATATATTTTCTTTTGTGCTTTATTAACATAGATATGTTAAATGTATAGAGCATTGACATCCAAACCTTTCACCTATGGGCTGGCTGTGGCAAAGCAATCAAAAGTATAGAATGACTTTGAAAGTTGACTCAAAATAATCATATGGACAATCAAACCAAACATACATATAGGGCATACTCTAGTATTACTCTCAACATTCTTCAAACAAATCTAGAATAAATTTAGATGATTTGACTTGTCAGTATCCTTGTCCATTAGAGACTCTATTCTTAGCTTTGGTTGTCCTCCCAACACCATTATTCAATCTCCAATAAGAATGTTCAAGTTCCATATTTCGAGCAAGCTTATGATTGTAGTGTAGTTAAGTTAGTCATCCATCAATTTATTTCTATGAAACATAAAAGTAAGCAAACCTAGTCCTTTCTATATGGTCAACAAAGCGATAATCGCAAGTGAACCTACAAGGTAACTAAGCACAAAGAACTAAACCATAATGATTTGTTTGGTAGGCAAGAGAGAAACAAAGTAGATGGAAATAAAAAAAGGATGGGTAGAAATAAATGGAAAAAAAAAGAGTAGAAATGTTGGTGTTTAGTTAAAGAGAAATAGAAAAGAGATAAAGAGAGTGATAAACCAAACTAATAATATGTGAGAAATAATATAATGAATCCTTTTTTTTTAAAAAAAAAAAATCATCTCTACTCTAACTCTCCTACCAAACCAACTAACTAATTTCCATCTCTCCCCCTCCCCCTATTTCTTCTCCACCAAACATATCTAACTTCTTAAGCTCAAAATTGTGACCCAACTTATCACTATTAAACATCATAAATATAACATAAAAGTGTAAAAATGTATCATTGCATCTATATTAAAATGTATCTAAACTAAAAATTATGTTTTTGTTTGTCTGTAAATTTAACTAAATGCATGATAAATTTCAATGGATACATTCGCTTCTACATGTCCAACAAATAATTGAGGCCTTGCACTAAGGAAAAATAAGGAGTATCTAGTGTAAGATAAATAAATCTACCAAAAAAGAATTTATGAGTTTAGAACACTAACATAACATTTACTTGTTGAAGACATGGTCAAGAAAATGAGAATGATCTGTGCATAGTGGAACATGCAAAAACCCAAAAGCTAAACCTTCTTTTGCTTGATCACACTCTCCAATTCTAGAGTTTTCAATGGGACAAACCCTAGAGAGCAACTAATAAAGTGATGACAAAAGGGACCTAGCCTTGCTATTTATTAACCCTAGGCACCTTCCATTATGCATGTGCTTAGTGATTAGGTCCACACTATTTTCTCACATTAATCAGAATTAGGTGTTTAAAGCTCGTATACAATTAATCACATTATTAGTGGACTTAAGTATTATCAAATAGATCATAATATTAGCTCATTTTTTACAAAATAAAATATTACAATTAATTGTAACAAACAAGAATATATAGAAAAATTCTAACATCTAGAAAAACTCGATCTGTCAAATTGTTAGGAGAAAATCTTGTTGAACTATCATCCCTACCACTCACACAATGGTTTATTCAAAGTTCATTTCACACTTTTGACATGTTATTCCATGTAAACTTTGCTTTAATAAGCTCTTTCTTTTGTATTTTAGCCTTTACCTTTAAATTATTTAAAAATCCATTTGTAAATTGTTGACATAAATATTTATAATGTTTATAGAACATATAAAACAAGAAAAAAATCCAAACCATAACAAAGAAGATAGAAATCCAATAAATATATTCACAAGTTTAAGTTCACTTATGTCTAAATAAGCATAACATTTAACATTATTTTCATTGCTAGATAATGATACTTTAATGATAATGGAACAATATGTCAACCTTCAAGAAACCAACAACAAATGTGCAAAGCTTTTCTCTTTTTAACTAATGCTTTTGTGTTTCATCTTAAAAATATAAATGAAAAACAAAAATGTTAGGAAAAAAAATGAAAGAGAGAACTGTAAATCATCTTGCAAGTAAGTTATGATTCTACAACACCTAGTGACTACAATATATAAATTAAACAAGCAAATAGGTGATATACATTTGATAAAGAGTACACTTTTTCTTGATAAAGGTTAATACATAATTAACTATACAGCACAAAAGCAAATTGGTTTATGAAATCTTTCTAATTCCCTTGCAAATCTGTCATAGAACCCCTTTCTCCCACTAAAAGGTTATATAAGGAGGCCCACATAGTTGACAAAAAAACACTATCCTTAGATGGTTCAAATCTAACTCACATTGTGTTTTAATATGAAGTATTTGTAGAAAATTAAATATAGTAAAAAAGTATTTATAACCAAGGAAAACTAATACGTGAGGATAACATTACATATAAATCACTTCAAAGGAAGAAACTAAAAAATGTGAGTTTAATTTAGGTACCTGAAACATAAGCAACAATAATGCCTTGACAAATTTTGAAGAAATGTTTCTCCCTCAATCACGTCTGCAAAACCAAAAAGAAATAATAAAACATCGATTATATCAATTGCATATTACATTCAAATATATAACGATAGTGCATATGAAAATTTTTGTTTTTTAAATCATTCGATTATTTCTATAACCAAGCAGATTAACACAAGTGCTAAACTATACCAATTAGTTAGAATTTTATTTTATACACCAATTGTGTTCACATATCAAGGTTCTTAGCAAACACAAATGCCACCAATGAGATTATCCAAATATGTAAAAAAAAAAAAAACACTTTTTTACGCATTCCTTCTACTTTAATTAATTATATATGTTTTCGTAAAAAATTGTTCCAATTTAATAGTCACTTGTAGAAAAATCAAGCAAATGTTAATTATCTTCACAATTTATCATTGCCTTTAGGCATTTCCACTAAATATAGATTATGTGAATAGTTTAGCACCACCAATGCCCAATTGAACATTGAGAATCAATACTCAAAATATTTACAAAAAATGTTTTATTAACTTCCTCTTCATTGAAATGCAACAAAAAATAGGGTATTAGGAAAACGCATATTCAACAAAAGCTAAAAATGGTAAAGGGAAAAAAGAAAGACAAGCTAGCAACTTTGTCAAGGATTTGAATGTAGGAATCAATCACCTGTTGCTCCGAAAAATCCCACGAGAGTCATCGATCATTTGTTGCTTGGACCTCGTCATTGGGATTGTCAATGACAATGATCCAATGGCGGTAGTCATAATGTAAAAATTCAAGATTGTATTGTTGGTGGTGATTAAGTAGAAGAAGTCACAAAGGTCATTGACGATGGCAAGGACACATAGCAATTGTGGGAGGGTAGAACAGCTCAAGAGAGATGAAGGTTAGAGAAGGAAAATGGTTGTGAATTGAGTTAAGCCAATTTAGTGCCCTAGATCTAATGGCTAAAAAAGGACCATAGTACTTAAACTATTTGATCAATATATTTTTAAAATAAAAAAAATACTCCCAAAATTCAATGAAACTTAAAATTGATAATTAATTAGAATAACTTAAAAACAATAATATAAATCAACTAATTTAAAGCATAACAATACATCAAAACAAAATATAAATAAATATATAGACACTTCAAAATAAAGCAGAATAGTTTATAATTAAATAAAATATGATGAAAAAAATCTAATTATATATATATATATATATATTCTACATTTGTTAGGTTCAATTTCAAATTCTAATGTTTGATAATCAAATTTAAATAGTTAACTTTCATATCAATAGATTAACTTGCATGTTCAAAGGTATTTCAATTACGCTCGCATCTTGATGAGTTACAAGTCAAATTTAGAACTTTAATGGCAATGGTTTGTAAGTGTATTATTTTTCCTCCATACATTTTCCACCACTCAACTATAAATAATGCAATTCATATGCATTAGTATTTGCATGAACTATTAAATAATCATTCAAATTTATAAGTGAGTTTTTTCACTTACCAGACACATTCCAATCCTTGCTCTTATTGTTGCAGGCATACCAAACCTCTCCAACCCCCTTATACAATTGCAACTATTTGTGAACTTTGTCTACAAACTCATCATCTTCTCTAAGTAGTCAATACATTTGTAGAGGTCATCCACTACTTCATCATTATTGTCAATGTTTGGATTGGTATAAAAGAAGTTGGTTTTAGATAATAACCTGATGCTTGCAAAGGGTGGTGAAGTTGTCAATCTCATCTTCTATCTATCAATGATTGCAAAGATATCCATGCTTCCCTTCGTTATCATTGAAAGCTTTTTAAATTTCTTCTTTAGCCCTATTCATTGTTTCATAAATGAAACTCATAACAGTTATTTTACATTATCCATCAACCTCAACAAACTTACAACATGCCCCATAATTAGGGGTGGAACGAGCCACCCGTCTGGGGCCTATGGCTTAGCCTGTTTAAGGTCTAGCCTAATCCAACTTATTTAGCAAAAAGGTTAAACTCAAGATTTTTAGAAAGCCTATTTAGTTAAATAGGTCATGCCATAGGCCTTAAGAAAAGCCTATTGAGCCTAACATGCTGGCCTGTTTAGCAATAATATTTTGTAATAAAATATTATTAATAATATGATATATAATATTATAATTATTTTATTCAAATTACAAAATTATTTTAGTAGTTTGATGATTTGAATCATTTTAATTAATATTTGAAATAGGTTAATTCGTATAAACATAGATGATACTTGAGTACCAAGAGTATGGACTCTTTTCTTTTGGTGAGACTTAAAAGAATTGGATAGTATGTCACATGTAATGTTTGTAGGCAAATTTTGCCCATATCTTGTGGTTTAAAATTGTCTTATTGTTTTAAATGAAAATCTTTGGTTTTGTTTAAAAAATAATATTTTTTACACTTCTTAATATGAAATAGGCCTTTAGTTGAACTGATGGGCTTATACAAAGGTTGGGCCTAAGTAGGGATGGCAAAGTGGGCCAGCCTATCCAAAAATGGGCTGGCCCAACCCACTAAAAAAGTGGGTCGGGCCGAGCTGACCCACTTTTGTAAAGTGGGCTGAAAATACTAGCCCGCCCCACTTTAAAGTGATTTAGTGGACCAGTAGGCCAGTCCACTTAAAAAAAAAATTATTTTTTTTTAAAAAAAAGGTCAACAACATCAACATCAACAACACCTTTAACCGAAGTTAATTGGGGTCAGTGGTAAATGAACCCAATGATAAAACGTAAAAGAGACAGAAAGAGAAAGGGAGAAGGGAAGAAAAAAGAGAAAATAAGACAAAAGAGAGAAAAAATGGTGAAAGGAAGAAGGGAGAAAAGAAGGGAAAAAGAACTAAAATAAGGAAATGATTGGAACATAGAACTACTAATGGATTTAACCATCTACCAAGCTTATAGCTTTTCTTCACTCTGTCCTAAGACATACCGTCCGCCAATATATATCTCACTCCATTAGGTCTTGTTTAACTACCTTTTCCCAGGTAAGTTTCGGTCGACCTCTACCTCTCTTTGTGTCAAGCTCTTGATAACAAACTTTTGTTTTTACGGGAGCATCCAGTGGTCGTCTCATAACGTGCCCAAACCACCTCAATCTATGCTCCCTCATCTTTTCAAATGTAATTATTTATACTAAAAATTAATAATGTACTAACTTAATCCTATAACAATGATTTTTAATATAAAATACATGCCTAATAGAAGCAAAAGCAAGCAGGGAATACATGTATAACAATGATTTTCAATTAGCTCCTAAGTCTTAACAAATTCTTAGAAATTTGCTTCACAATGATGTAGGCAATCAAAACATATTTGTACATGTAGTATAGCTCATTATTAGGTTCCAAATAAAAATGTATTAGGGTTAAGGATTCAAAATCACTCACTTCTTCTTAGTCACTCTTCCTTTAAGCCACTTATTTAATTACCTATTAAATATTTTATTATTTTTTTATTGGTGGGCTGCTGGCCCGGCCCTAGCCCACATTTTAGTGGGTCGGGTTGGTCCAACTCGTTTAATGAATGTGGGCTCAAAATCTTAGTCCGACCCGTATTTTTTCGTGGGCCAAACGGGTCGGCCCACCTGACCAGGCCTGTTTTGCCATCGCTGGGCCTAAGCCTAAAAATAAGTGTGTGACGGCTAACAAGCCCAAGTTTAGACTATAAATATAAAACAAGTTTAGGTAGAGTTTGGCTCAGCCCAACCCATTTCCACCCTTACCCATAACCTTTAAAGTGTTGACAACATCATTCCAAAATGTGCATAGTAAAAACGTTCATTGCTTTCTTCCTTTTAGATTCTTTAGTTGCCTTAGACTTTAACCATTTGTCTGAAGTGAACATCCTTCTAATATTGGTCTTTTGCTTATGCAATATTTGCAAAGTTAGGAAGGTGGTAGCAGATCTTGTAACTCCATGTCTCACCAATTCAATATTGTTGATAAATTTTCTCAGTGTTTACAACCAATATATGGTCGTAAATGTAGTATGTAAGCTTAATGTCTCTTTGTATAACCCTTGTAAGTTTAGGGATATTTCCAAAATCTTTTAGCATATAGTTAAGACAATGGAAAACTCATGGAATAAAAAATAATTTTGATCTCATGACTTGTAAAATAATTTTGGTCTTGTGACTTCCATTGTTTGTCACCACTTAAATAACATTTTTTTCTCCAATCTCCTCAACAAAGTTCTTCAAAAGTTCAAAGATCTTCTCACCAGTATTCATATATTCAAAAGCATTCACGTTTTTCACGAACATTGTTCCCAATGAACAATTTACCAAAAAAAGTTAATCAAAGTCTTATTCTTCTTATTCATCCAACCAATTGACATAATAGAACATTCATATTTCATTTTCTTCTCCTCATGATCCTTCAATAAGCCCTTTGTATATTCTAACTCCTTTTTAAGGAGTGGAACTCATAATTCATGAAAGCTTGGAGGCTTTAAATATGGACCATAAGTTTAACTACAATAATCAACTTGAAACTTTTTTATTTAGCAACTTTAAATGGTATTTCATTCCTAAAAGACAAGCAATGCACTAATTTATTATTTCTCTTGTTGCCTTGTTATAAGTATAACATATCATTTACATTTGTTTGTCTTATGGGGTTTCACAATTTGATACTTTCTTCAGCAATTTTTTTTTTTTTTTTGTGTAAAGCACACTATCAAGAGGGCCTTTATTATTTGTGTTCCTATTCTTGGAAGCACTTGAAGTGGCCTTACTTGATGATGTTGGAGGCCTTTTTCCACTTTTAAGTCTTGCAATCTCTTAGATGTCATCTTCCTTTTCTTTGTCTTCTTGTATAGCCTCCGTGTATGCCTCATTTTCAATTTTTTTCCTCATAAGTTGCCTTTATTTTTAATTTAACATCCTTTGGTATTTTCCTACAACCACCCACATCTCTTCTTATTTTGAGTTGACTTTTTTTTTGCTCTAGTAATGCCTTTAATAGACATTTTTAGACAAAAATCACATGTCACACTCTTCGTATTGCTTTTATCCTTAAGTTGTTCTACTTTCAAAAGATATCAATATTACTGTTATAGGCTTGAACATTCCAATTGAATACCCTATTGAGATTATATTTTTTTGTTGATCAACAGATCCCACGGTTTTTCTAGGAACTAGGTGTAACATCATAGTTTTCTTAATTTTGTGACTAAGTGTTTGATTAAAAATGCAAGAGAAATTAAATTTAAATGATGTTACTTAATGAACTAAAAAATAAAATAGTGTTGTGTTCATGTGTTGTTGGGTTTTTAGAGGGTCTCATTGTTGGATTAAACTTTAATAATAATAAATTAGATATGTGAAGAGTCATGTCCCTAGGAGAAGAAGTTACTCATGTGAAAAGTCATGTCTTTAGGAGAAGAAGTTACTCATGTGAAGAGTCATGTCTGTAGGAGAAGAAGTTACCCATGTGAAGAGTCATGTCTTTAGGAGAAGAAGTTACTCATGTGAAGAGTCATGTCTTTAAGTTTCTTATAAATAGCATCTCATGTAAAAGGCCAAAAGTGTGGCTTGACAGACAATTATCTAAATACATCAGAAGTATTCTATCAGAGAGATTGTTGTGTGTTTGTGCGAATGCACCAGTGTGTGTGAGGACCTGTGATACCACAAATTGGTATCAGAGCGTGAGAAAATGGAGAGTGGACCAAGTAGTAGTCTGCCACTACCCCGCCTTACAAAGGCTAATTACGAAAACTGGAGTATCCTGATGAAAGCTCTTATGGGAGCCCGTGATAGTTGGGAGGTTGTCCATGGTGGTTTCGAGGAACCAACATCCACAGCAGGATATACGGCAGCACAGAACAAGACATTGAAGGAGACGAGGTTGAAAGACAAAGGGGTGTTGTACATGTTATTCCGGGCTGTTGATGATTCCGGGTTTGAGAAGATTACTGGTGCAACGACTTCAAAGGAGGCGTGGGACATACTTGCAAATGTCTACAAGGGTGCCGGATCGAGTAAGACAGGTTCGACTTCAAACTCTCCGTGGAAAGTTGGAAGGAATGAAAATGAAGGAAGGAAAAGGGGTATCCGGTTTCATCACCCGGGTCCAGACCGTGGTAAATCAACTAAACAGAAATGGAGAGGTATTGTCCGATTCCAGAGTGGTGGAGAAAATTCTGAGGTCTCTCACTGACGACTTCAAGAATGTTGTATGTTCGATTGAGGAGTCAAAGGACCTAGCAACGCTCACCGTTGACGAACTTGCTGGTTCCTTGGAGGCGCATGAACAAAGAAAGAAAAAGAAGAAAGAAGAGTCACTGGAGCAAGCATTCCAGACAAAAACTTCAATCAAAGACGAGAAAGCGCTCTATTCTCACAATTTTCGAGATAAAGGTCGTGGCCGAGGTGGACATGAACATGACCGAGGTGGTAGAGACCGAGGTCAAGAAGGAAGTAATAAGGAGCAGGCTGAATCAAGTCAGCAGAATTGGCGAGGCCGAGGTCGTGGAAGAGACCGACATTCAAATCAATCAAATGTAGAATGTTTTAAATGCGGAAAGTATGGACATTACTCGAGAGATTGCAACTCGGACAGATGTTACAACTGTGGTCGAGTCGGATATTTTGCGAAGGATTGCCGAGATGAAAGAAGAAATGAAACTTCAAACCTTGTTACAGAAGGAGAAGTAAAAGATGGAGGAATTCTGATGATGACTAGAAGTGAAGTCAACCAGGGATCCGAGATGGAATAATATCTAGACACTGGTGCAAGCAATCATATGTGTGGGCATAAGCATTTGTTCAGTAATCTGATACAAATAGAAGCCGGACATGTTTCGTTTGGAGATGCTTTAAAGGTTGATGTCAAAGGCCGAGGTACGATTTGTTTCTTGCAGAAAGATGGATGAATTGGGCGCATCCGAGATGTCTATCATGTGCCCGATCTAAAAAGTAATATTCTTAGTGTGGAAGAGAGGATTCAAAATTCCAGAAAAAGGAAGGGATGATTCTCGTTTGTGTCTCCAGCATTAGGCTGTTGAGAGAGTGTCTCCGAGAGGTTGAGAGCAACCCTTGTTGAGAGTGTTTCCATCATTGTTGTTGGTGAGGTTGAGTGTCTCCGGCTGAAGGCCGTTGAGAGTGATTATAACCATTATTATTGAGAATAGTGGATTGTTCTGGACTAGGTCCCGTGGGTTTTCCTTTTGAAGGTTTTCTCCCACGTAAAGTTATTGTTGGTTGAGTCTGGTGACTCCCCAGTGTTTGTGGTTGGTTGAGGTGTTGCTCCTAACAGAGAAGGATTGTGTGTTTAATCCCATCAAAGTAAGAAAGTCCAACCGAGATCCCGTATAGATAATAAGTCATCAATCGAGTTAGTTAAGAACCCGATCAATCACGAAAGGAGCAAGCATATCGACATCAGATTCCACTTCATTCGAGATCAAGTAAAAGGAAAGAAGGTGGAGTTATTTCATGTGGCAAGCCGACATCAAGTCGGAGATGTTTTCACGAAGCCATTACCGACATTACTGCTGGAAAATTGTAAGAATATGTTGGGATGAAAGACGGAAGAAATATTTAAAGTTTATGGGGGGATTTTGTTGGATTAAACTTTAATAATAATAAATTAGATATGTGAAGAGTCATGTCCCTAGGAGAAGAAGTTACTCATGTGAAAAGTCATGTCTTTAGGAGAAGAAGTTACTCATGTGAAGAGTCATGTCTTTAAGTTTCTTATAAATAGCATCTCATGTAAAAGGTCAAAAGTGTGGCTTGACAGACAATTATCTAAATACATCAGAAGTATTCTACAAGAGAAATTGTTGTGTGTTTATGCGAGTGCATCAGTGTGTGTGAGGACATGTGATACCACACTCATGACTTTTGGGCCTTGTAAGTGAGTTTAGTTGTACAAGAGTGTGTGGTTAGAGGAAAAAAAGAGACAAACAACAAAATTCAAATCACCTCCCAAAGCTTTAAACAAAGGAAACAATTTCTCTTTCCTTCATTTCCTTCATTTCTTTCTTGTTTCTTCTCTAAGTTTCTATTCTCAATAACTTGAATATTTGGAATTCACTCAAAGAGACCATTACTCTCTTTTTCAACAGCTTTTGAGGTTGGTTTCTAGTTGGTGAGCACTTCTTTTACCTTCTTTTAACCACTTTTGTTCCAATCTTCTTTTCCTATAGAGATATCAAAATGGGTTGTGGTTAAATTTTTATGGATGAATGAAATCTTGATGGAAGCTTGTTTTGATGTTGCTTTAGGTTTCTCTCAGTTGATTCTACAGCATAAGTTGAGGAAGGATCACTCAAAAGCCACAAACTTCTTCCTTTTAGCTTCTTCTAGAATTTGGGCCAAATTTGTAGGGTAAGGAAAGGTTTTATATGATTGAGTTCCTTGTTTGAATATTCTATGTTTTTTTTTTGTTAGCTTGAATATTCTATGCTTGGAATATTATTTTTGGTTGTGGATCAAATGATACTTCTATGTTGTGTTTGGAGTCAAATTCGATAATTTAGTAGCCATTATAGGTTTTATTGTAGAGCTTTAAAGTTATGCAACTTTGTTTCGCTTAAGCAAGGGGTTATTCTTACTTAAGCAAGACAGGTGACAAAGAGTGATATGGATATAGTTTAAGCAAGGAAAAATCCTAGGGTAAGGGAGAATACCAAAAAATGATTAAATTAGTCTCTAGAATTCTCACTTTAGTGAGAATTAAGTGGTACTTAAGCAAGAACAAAGCATAGATCGATGTGATTCTTGGGAGTAATCTCGCTTAAACGAGACTTCATGCTTAACATTTTATAAAATGGATACTAAATTAATTTTAATTGAAATTTTCTTTATTATATGAAAATTATGAAAATGTCACAATTGAGTTCTTGAGTTATGTTAAGAAAATCACATTTTGTCCAAACTATAAAGAGGCAGCAAAATACGAAATTTATAAATTGGCATGGTGGTTAATTAAGTTATAGACTAGTCTATGCCCAAGGTTTGTAGGGAAGTAAAAAAAAAAATATATATATATATATATATATATATATATATATGAAAAGATTGAAAACGTAAAAACAAATGAAACCTTTTAAAAGATATTATAAAAATAGGAAATTAAATACCATTTAAAATATCATATTTATATATTTTTTTCAAATATATGAATAATTTCCTGTATATTATTAACTATTCTTATCATTATTATTTTAGTGTAAATAAAATTTAAAAATTGAAATTAATAGAATATTTGTATCTAATTATGGATAAAAAATAATTTAAATCTTTTATTAATTACAAACGATAAATTCTAAACTCAAGCATATAAAATTTTATAACTAATTTTTCATTACAAAAAGTAAAAGAAAAATAAAATTTTTTAAAACATATATTCTATATTCTATATTATTAAAAAGTGATAATATAAGTTTATCTTAAGCGGCTAATCAACTGAAGTTTATTATTAATTTCCACCAACTAATGGAGTTAGTGCGTCAACTTAAAACCTTGAGAATCTCTGCTGTATGTTATCTAATTATTTTTTGGAGCAAGAACAGTGGATAGCAAAGTAATGGACACAGTCAAAAGATGTAATTATTAGGTAACAAGCAATGGTTTAAGCACCAACATAAGGTTAATTATCACAGTTCCATTATTATATTGACTATTGTTATGATTATTTGTGCTTTTTCCTTTCATGGCCGCAAATGACAAGTTCCTTTTCTTAGATTTGTACAACCCATTTTACAACTGTATCATAACAAAAGCCACTAATTAATTAGTGGTAAATATTTGCTACAATTCTTTTCTACCTAAACTCATTTATTTTGATTAGATAGGTCAGGTTTTGGGACACTTCTATCGTAAATCATTTTCTTCTTATTTCTGTCAAGAAAATAACTCGATCATACCAGGCTCCCACTTTTCCTTCTTCATATATATGATTTCATTGATGTGCCCTCTTTCTCAAACTATTTAGTATTTACAAGTTCTACGTACGTGGGTGACTGTTTTTTGGTTGAGAAAATGGCTGCCAGAATGGTGAATCCGAAAGGAAGCCTACTAAGGGTACGGAAATTAATTTTATTATATGTATATAATTTAGTTTCTAAAAACAATAATTTAATTAACTCATATGCATAAACAAATTCAAGAATTAATATAAATTAAAAAATAAAATTAAGCTTCTTTTTTATTTTATGGAAAAAACTTGTGCCATTGTTGGGCAACGGAGGTCCATATTTTTTTTGGATTTTGATAAATTATAGGGAATTGGATCCTCTAGAGTTTAAAATTAAACTGTACCTATACATACATAATTAAATTTTGAAAAACAAATTGTGCTCTATTTTAATGGAAAAAAATGAATATTTAAAATCAAAATTTTAATGAATGTGTAAAAATTATCATAAAATTGTTGTATAAATAACTTTATTATTTTTTAAATGGATTGGTTTGGTCGAATTTGACTGTTGGGGGGGAGTAAAACATAAATCAATCTATACGCTACCTATTTTTGGTTCACATATATACGACGTTTCTTCAATAATTCAATCATGAATGGAAACAAACCATAGAACAGAACACCTGAAATAGAAGTTTTGTAAGCTATACTTTTCACCTGTGCATGTGGAGAAAACTAAGATCAGAATTCAAAGGGGAAACGAAGGAAAGGGAGTAATTTTTTAAAATAATTATCAAATGAGGGTAAAATTTAAATTAATACCCATTGTTCTGTATATTTCCAGAACACAACTGTACAGCAAAATATGCTGAAAGATTGCTATAGGATTAGGTTCCGACTCTTCTGCTTCAAAGATATCTATGGAGAAGAAATACCTTGAAGCAGATGATCACATAGAAAAACCACCAATTGACGTGGGGTGTGTGCTCTGTGTAATTGAAAGAGATAGAGTCAGAATGTGTGTACCTTTTTTGCTGTAATCACCATGTATTTATAGGTAATATACCTTACAGTTACTTCACGTATTGATTCCGGGAATATCGGCCTCCACTCCCACATCCTAACTGCCTCTGTTGACTTATTCGTGGCCCACGTCCAATGAATCAGTTGAGTGCACGAAATAATAAATGGGCCTCAACGTTAAGCCCAACTACCATTTCCATAACAGTTGCCCCCCAGCCCGATTATCAAGCAACCTTGGTAGCCGGGGTGCAATATATCATTAGCCGAAATAAAATACATTTCAAACTCGGCTGTTAAACAATAATGGTGACCGAATACATCATGATCTTACTGTCTGGGTATCCCACCATTTTGTTGGCCGGGTACGATTTTGTCGACCGGGTACGATGTGCCCTTAATGTCTGGGTATGACACAACCTTGATGACTAAATTATCTTGTGTTTTGAACCTGACTATATAACGACCATAATGACCAAATCACAAGATGTCTCCCTTTTTTTCACTGAGGTCTCAATCTGCATCTTCCCCGGGTTCACCATACAAATGAGACGATAAGACAATGATCTGGGTAGATATTAATCCGGGTAGACTCAACGTCTATCTTTAATTTTTAAAAAATTAAAAACGACTCGATCCCATAACTCCTCTTAATGATATCTGTTAATATTCCTATCATTAATGCAATAAAGCACCTTTCTTTTCGTTCCCTTCAGTAATCATTGTCATTATTAGACTTTTCCTATCCTGCCCTCAGTTACGTGTAGTATTTTACTAGCATACCCTCGTGTCGTTTCGAAAGTCGTCAGCTGTCCTTTGAACCGTTTCATTTCCTTTGGCGGTTACTTATTTTATCTTTATTTATATTTCAAATCTCTGCCTAAAATATCGCTTCCTCTACTTACTTCTTTTCCTAAGCCATTTCATTCTTTCATCCTCTTTGCATTCTCTCTGCAATCTCCCTTTCATTCGTCTTTACCCAGTTATTGACTACTTCACCCATCAGGTATTCTCTTTATCTTATTCTACCTTCTACTTTCTTAAATCGTTTTCTTTTACTTTGCTTTCTGAAATCATCTTTTGTTCTGATATTCTGAGTATTCAGTTGTGCATTCAAAAACATCTAAGGTTTTAAACCAGATTTTCTCCTTCTTCTTCCTTTTCTTCTTTTATCATGAAACTTACCCCTGAAGAGGAGGCGCATTTACGAAAGACAGTCACCCCCAAAACTGGGTGGTGGCTGTTTGGTTGCCCTCTTTCTGGCGAGGAGATACGGAAAGACCTCCTGCATGGCCATACCGAAGGTTCTTCCTCTTCGAAGAAACCAAAGGTTTCCATCGCCCAACACATACCTAAACCGTCGCTCCCATCTAAACCATCTCTCCGGGGCATCAGTAGATCCGAACTCGCACCAAGTGCTCATCCGAGTCTTTTGGGCCCCAAACCCCCTGTGCCTAACCCTCAATTGCCCCGAAACCGCCCAAAAGATTCTTCTATTGGGCTTCCTTCTCGGCTTACCAACCCGCCTACCGAAGTCTCCCCATCCTCCTCGGATGAAGTGATGGAAGTCCAATATGATGCATGTATGGACTGTATCTCGGAGGCTATGTATTATCTTAATCTTGGTTCTGATGATATTACCGAGTCAATACTGGGATCCTGTCGGCACAATCCCGTGCTTCTTCCTTCTACCAAAAAACCCCATCCGAGATCATCTACTCGGTTAGATGACGATGAGGTTCCGACCTCAGCCACCTCTATTCCTAGTCTTTGGCCTTCAGGTATGCTTTACTAACCTTTCTCGTTTTTATTCACGTAGGTATATATGGATCCCACTTTGGAAATTGTAGACGAGTCACTCTCTGCTGAGTCTCAATCGAATGTTCCTCCGGTCTTGGCATCTAAATTCCCTTGGGTCACACACGAAGTTCTTCGAACCTTCTCTTCTCTTGACCTTTCCTCAATAGTAGCTACCCCAGTGGGCAGACAAGATGGGTTCGCCATTGAAGCTCCCCTCTCAGGCGAGCCTGTCTGTGCTCGCCAGGAAGGAAATGACCCTAACTTTTTCTTCTTTTACCAAGATGTAGTTACTAAACTTGGCATTCGGTTCCCCTTTTCTTCTTTTGAGACCGAAGTCCTTACTCATCTCCGGATAGCCCCCTCTCAACTTCATCCGAATAGTTGGGGGTTTGTCAAAACCTTTGAAATGTTCTATGAAGACCTTGGGATCCCTTGCACTTCCCTTTATTCTTTTTCTATTATTTCCCCCACACCGGGCGAACGGGTAAGGAGCCGCCCAACCGCAAAGGATGGGTATCCCTCCGGAGTCAAATCAAGCGTAAACTCTTTACCCCCTACACTGACTCCTTTGAAGGCTTCAAGGACAAATATTTTAAATTTGTTGCTGAACCCGGACAGCAACCATTTTTTCTTTCCGGCCCCGAGTCATCCGAAGTGGATTGGGCCTTCCCCCTCTAATGGTCGCAAGATCATTATAGACAAGACCGGTCATCCTACCGGTTTACCGAGGAGGAATTACCGGATTCTGATGCTTCCTCAATTTTCTTGATCTTTGAATACATGGATACTCATAGGTCGCCTAATGTGGCTGATTACTTGCGTGGTCTCCGGGCCGACTTGCATGCGCATTGTACAATAACTTTCTTCCCAATTATTGCTTTGCTATGTTTATTATAGCCATGTATAACCATTTTATCTTCGTTGCAGCTGACGATATGGGACCACAACAATCTTCCACCTCCAAGCCGGCTGCTGACGCGAACGCCCAACCCAAATCGGCTAAGGCCAAGGGCAAAGGGCCGGCTTCCGAGAAGCCTCAGGCTCGGCCCGCCCCACCCAAGTCACGAAAGCGTCCGCCTCCTTCCTATCGAACTGCTTTGGAGGGCTTGAGTAAGAAAATTAAGGTGGTGTCTGAGGCACCCGCGGCCCCCGGGGTCCCAATCTCGATCGCTGCCGTTACTTCCGGGCCGGATTCGACCATGGCCATCCCGGCCTCCCCTACTTCTGCTGTAGATCTTACCTTGGTGACTTCCCCAACACCAGCCCCTTCTTCCTTCGCCCCCAGACATGCTGAATCTCGCACTCCTTCTGGGAATCTCTGGGAAACAGGGGGGGTGTCGGATGAACTATTTAAATTGATTAAGGCCCCTTCCCGTCTTCTTGAAGCTCGTCCTCCAATGAATGAGGAACTTGCCGAGCTGGTGCGCATCGAGGAGAACGCCCTCAAGTGCGCGTCTTTAGTTAAGTCTTTTGCTATCCTGCGCAAGAGGTATGTGCCTTTACATGGTTCTTCTATGTTTATGCTCTTAAGTATGGGGCAAATCTTTTGAATAACTCATGTTGCAGGTATGCGGCCCCGGTTGAGGAGAAGAAGAAGATTTATGAAGAGCTTCTCTCCACCAAAGCTTGTTGCAGAGAACCGGCAACTCCGAGAAAACTTTCTCTTGGAGACCGGGAAGCTAAAGAAAGAGCTGCTCGCTTCCCAACTCGCCGCCACTTCTCTGCGGAATGATATGGGTCGGGCTCAAGGCTCTCTTGAAGCTGCCTAGCAACAGGTGGCCCAATTAACTTCTTCCATTGATGCCATGAATTGAAAATCGTAAATTATGTTATAATTTTTTTTCCTTTTTCATTGAAATCGTAAAAAATATTACGATTTTAATTTTTAATTTTATTTCAACATGACTTTAAAGTTATAGGGAATTTTTTTTTCTTTTTCTTTATTGAAGTCGTAAAATACTTTACAATTTCAATTTTATTTCAATTTCTTTTTCTTTTTCAATTTTTTTTCTTTTTCCATTAAATTGGTAAAAAAATTTATGACTCCAATTTTTTTAGCACGACTTTAAAGTCATAAGGGAGTATTTTTTTAAAGGCATAAATTATTTGACTTCAAAGTCGTAAAAGGTTTTTTATTTTAATTATTTAACGAATTAATGTATGTTTTATTTTTTAGTTTTATTTAATATTTTCTATTTTTATATTATTTTATTTAATATATTTTTATATTTTTTACTAATGTTAAGGATTATTATTTATTTTGTAAATTAAAAAAATAATGCAAAAGACTTAAATTTAAATTAAAATATTAAAATGTAATTTGTTTAACAAAAATATTAAAATATTTTTTTTACTAATATTAACTTATAATTTATCAAATAATATTAATTTTTTAAAAATTTAATTAATTTTTACTATTATCATTAATTAAATTAAATAATTTCATATATTGGTATTAACTAATTTTATTTTATACATTATTTTAACATTAACAACATAAAATAATTAGTAATAAAAGTAGTTGTTAAAATAAAAACAACATAATCCATTAATATAAAATAAACAATACAAATTAAACACAAGCCTAAAATTAAAAAGTAGAAATAATATTAGTCGTCAACTTGCTTTTGTGGACAATTGCTATGACTATGTCTTTCAGTTCTACATAATAAGCATTTCTTAGGCGTATTGGAATTGGTTCGTCCGTATCATTATGTATACGACTAGTGATTGACTTTTTCGTTGTGTCTCATCGCTTTGAAAGATCAAACATAAAATATGAACCCAAATATTGAGACCATTTATCTTGACTTCCAAGGGATGAAATTGATCCTGATAAACTTTGTACCTATTTTCCAACTTGTATACAGGGTCAACAAAGTCATTGCATTTTAAATTGCAAGAAATACATGTTGCAATTGAATGCAAGCAAGGAATTCGAAGTGCTTCAAATTCTTCACAACCACACCACCATTTGTTCAATTTGACTGTGCATGCCATTGCTCGTCGTCCAAGTCGCGTATTTGCAATTTTTTGAACCTCGAACTCCTTTGTTTCTCGAACATACATGCGAACATAATGCGAGACATCAATGCGTTGATTTTCTTGCATCGTGACATATACCTCTTCAGAGTACCTATGTCCCGCCTTTATCATATTCATGATTTTCATGCCATTAGTAACATATGAGTCATTTATTTTATTAAATGTTTCCTTGACTAAGGTAGTAATAGGCAATGCTCGGACTCCTTTCAAAACAGAATTCATAAATTCGACAAGGTTGGCAGTCATATGCCCATACCATTTTCCTTCATCATAGACTTGAGTCCATTCACTCTTAGGAATTTGGTCTAACCAATTTGTTGCTCGTGAAAACTCTGATCGCATTGCGAGCAACTTTGCCTCAAATCGTGGTTTCCTCATCTCATATCCTATGGCAAAAGACAAAACAATGAGTAGTAAATATGTTGAACACGTAATAAATGAATTATTCGACGCATGAAGTGCTTAGAAGTTTACCCATATTGATGACTTTTTGTTAAGCCAACATTTTTAAAGTCTTTATTAAATTTTGATGCAATGTTGCGAATGAAATACACAAAAGTTACATCTGGTCCAATCCATCCAGCTCGTTCTGATTGCAAAGCTGCTAGCAAACTGGTTTCCCTATCTGATATAATACACAAATTTGGTTGAGGTGTAACATATCTCCTCAAATAATGCAAGAACCACATTCAAGCTTCTTTACTCTCACTCTCAACAATTACAAAAGCAAGTGGAAAAATGTTTCGACTACATGTCCAATGCCAGTCAACAAAGCACCACGATATTTTCTAGTTAAAAAAGTGTCATCTACTTGCACAATCGGCTTGCAATATTGAAAGCCTTCAATGCATGGCTTAAAAGCCCAAAATACACGATTAGGAATCACCTTAGAAGAGTCATCCTCACCATCCTCCATTGAATTGGATATTTTGTATCTAACAATTGTACCTAGTACAAAATGTTGAGCAACTGTCATCCGTATAGGCAAATAACTGTATGATTCTTCCCAACTTCCAAATGCAATTTCGAGTGATTTCTGTTTAGCTTTCCATGCCTTTTTGTATGTCACAGTATAACTAAGCGTTGTAGCATGTCTGTAATCAAGGTTTTGATTTGGATACCAAGATTTGTTTTGCACTAAGTGAACAATATTATGAGCAATTACAGATGAGTGTAACCTAACATGATCTTGTGATACAAGTAAAGTTGTGCAAGTGTGAATACCATTTCTTTTCTTTATCTCCCACCTCCTGCGTATTATGATGAAGGATGCTCTTGCCCTCCAATGACATCCATTACCATAATGTATACTCTTAACAACATACTTATCACTATCATTCTCTTCTACATCATAATTAAATGAATGTAGAAAATAAAATTGTTAAATGGCATTCAAAGCTGCTTGTTTTGATTCAAATATCATGCCTTCATATAGGTCATATGACTCATTTATACTGTCACTCCCTCTATTTTGATAAGGATTTAAGAACTATAGATCTTCTGAAAGTTGACTATTAACAGTTTCAAAATATGAAGATGACCCACACTAACTTTGATTGCTTGGTTCTCCACTTTCGTGAATATCATGCTCCTTATCATTGTCACTAAAGTCGCTAACATTATCTCTTATTATGGATTCTTCACAAGACATCTGTGAAAATATGAATAATTTATTGAGATCTAATGTTAAATAAAAACATACCGGGAAAATCATAAAAATGACTACAATGACTTCTAAGGAAAATGTGAAAAGATGGAGAAGATTACCAGTGAGCTCGAGCGTCAGGCATCATCCCTTATATAATAGAGATGAAAGTTGTTGGTTTAGCACAACTTAAAAGTAATTAAAGTTCTCCACCACTTTGAATTGATTTATAGTATTTTTGTTATAAATAATTGTAACTTATAACATTTTTAAATACATAATAATAATAATAATAAATAAATAAATAAACCCTAAAGTTTTTTTGTTATAAATATTTAAAACTTGTAACTTATAACATTTTTAGATAAATAATAATAATAATAATAATAATTAAAACCTTGAAATATTTTTGTTTTAAATAATGTTAACCTATTAATTATAACATACATTTTTAAATAAATAACTAAACCCTAATGACGACTTTAAAGTCATGTCCATGCTCACAATTTCTACACAAATTTTTACACAAACCATTTATTAAAACAAATGAAAGCATAAGGTCATAAAGTTATTTATGACTTTAAAGTAGAGTCATGTGCTACAACTTCAAAGTCGAGCCATGTGCTACGACTTCAAAGTCATGTGACTCACACCAAAGTAACCAAAATATGCAAATATAGGTGAGGCTCGTACAAAAGAACTCGAAAACATAGATGAAGCTCGTGATAAATGAAGAAGAACGTGAATATTGCAAGCTCATGCATGAAGAATCTTAGCTTGCATGATATGAAGTATGAAAATGACTATACATATGCTGCAACTTGAAGAATTTTCCATCCTAGCTTCAATGCTTAAGCTTGTGATTGACAAGTTGAAGAACCAAAAAGGCTACACGTTTAAGGAAGAGCAAACCTACGAGATTCTACATGTTCAAGAAAGTGTCACGAGATTTTACATATTCAACTTACCATTACCATGTGCCATGAGATTTTTTACATGAAGTCCAATCAAGTGCATGCAAAAGCATGAGATTCATTCTCATGTGAACTCAAAGGCATAAGATTCCCAATCACTAATGAAAAATGCATGAAACCAAAGCCTACTTCATGTGAATCAGTCACTAGCAAAGGCTACTTCTCTCATGTATTTTGAATTTTCTCCACTTGGTCTTTCATTCTTCTTTCTTCTTATTTTGCGGAGCTTATTTCTCTTTCTCACATCCCACCATTTTCATCCTTCTTGTAATCTCTTGTTTTTTGTGGAGCAATGACATATGCACAACCTGGACCTATTGATGGCTCAATGTTGCGCTTACGACACAATCATATTTCCAATCAAGTGTGAGAAGGTGAAGAGAGAATGATTCGTCCAAGTTGTAATTCTATTTGGGCTTTTCCGCATTTGGATCGTATAGATAATCACGTGAAAAACTTAATAAATGAAGCTAGTTTTGGTCATGTTATAACTGTTGGGTAGATTGATATTAACCAGCATTTGGTCACTGCATTGGTTGAACATTGGAAGCCCGAAACTCACACATTTCATTTTCCACATGGGGAGGCAACCATAACTTTAGAAGATGTGGCCTTGCATTCGGGCTTCAAGATTGACAGGCTTCCTGTAATTGGTGTCATTACTGATGATGTATGTGTTGTTTGTCAAGCCTTATTAGGGGATATTCCACCTAATAAGTATATCAAGGAAAAAATGATATCTAGCCTGGTTGCGGCAAAATTTTCAAGAACTTCCTGTTGATGCTGATGATGTTGTGATTGGACAACATGCTAGAGCTCATATCATGATGCTCATAGGCGGATTTTTGATACCAGATCCATCAGGAGCAAGATTTCATTATATGTATCTCCTTTTGTTATCAAATTTTATAGATGCAAGTCATTATAGTTGCGGTGCAACAATATTAGCTTCCTTTTTTCGAGCTCTAGATCAAGTTGTAAAGCCTTTACAAACTGATATCATAGGATGTTTGTTGTTAGTACAATCATGGGCATGAGACTGCATTAAATTCATTGCCCCACAGATAGATGACCTATCTGATGAAGAAGTACAACAAGGACTTTGATTTCCTCTTGCATGAAGGTGGTCTCGGCCGATGTGCCAAACAAACATTCCCACCCATGCAGTTAGACCGATATGCATCATATTTGATATACTACATATGTATGAGGTTCATTTTTTATTATTTATATTAATTATTTCTTTGTGTTTCTTATTCATTAATAAATATGTGACAATAATAATGTCTTGCAGTTCTTAGGGCCACTTTATGAGACACCTTAAATAAAGTGATTAATTAATAATGTTGAGGTATTTATGATTGTTCGTGCAAAAGTACCTCACATATGTTTTGCTATTCTGGAATGGCATGCAGTAGATAAGGTCATGAGACAATTTGGACTACGACAAAATATTTCAGATGACCCACCAAACCTAGACAAACTTCATGATATAGATATGAGAGGGATAACAAATATTTTTTGGCCTCACAATCATTGTCACTGGATTAACAAATGGAATCACTAGAATGATTATATTGTTCAAGGTGAAGTTGACCATGTTATTTTGCATGAAAATTCAGAATACATGCAATGATATATAGGTCAAATTAGACGATATATATCGTGTGAGGGGACATTATCTATTGAGGTTGTAAGTTTACTTAAGAATTTTGATAAATTATTGCTATTATTATTCATTATTATTTCTAACTTCGTAATTCTTAATTTACAATATTATCCTTGCTATGACCACCATCAATCATATGTTGAACTCAATGTACCTCTAGTGCATGTTTCTAGATATATGCCCCAACATCATCAATCACATGCACAATCTATTTATCAATCAACTGGCTTCTCTGATATATGCCTCAAGGATGTCAACAAAGTTTTCAAATATCGAAATTTTCATCATATATGTCTTAATACTCAGTTCAAGTTCTTTCTACCTCAAATGTTTTTGAAGGACTCTCACAAAGGTTTGGTACCACTTTCAACACTCTACCATCTGCATACAACCCACCACTATCAATCTTTTGTTATCGTCCATCATTACTGAAAGATAGGGCCTTGAAGCCCGAAGGCATGTGAGAAGAAAAACAAAAATTTTTCAAAGCGAAAAAACACATACCATTCAAGAATCGTTCTTTAGGACATAGATGTTACCTTGTTTATATTCGAAATTGATGATCAAGAATAGGCTTGAAGATGCAAGCCCTCTAATGTTGATCCACACCACTTCTTGTCAAAACTCGAGAACACTTCTTGAATGCCACCAACAAACACCAAAGGAGGCAAGCTAGGCGCACCAATGGAGAGGAAGAAGGTTAGGTTTTAAAGTGTTTTAATTATCTAAGAGACTCACCAATAGATGATATTGGTGGCTGAATTTTCAGCCAAAACTCACACAAAGGGGGCACATGAAAAGGAGGAAGATAGATGAGATTTTTCTCAAAAACAATTAATTAGAGAACTATGATCACAAGAATATATTTATAGAAGAGTTTTAGGTCAGATTTTTAACCATAAAAATCTGATCATTAAGCATCTCACATGTGAAGAAAAGATAGAGTTGTTGTGTTTCAAAAATTGCCAACAACCTCCTATCTTATCTTCTTAAGACCAAGTCAATTACTTGGAATTTATTTTGCCAAATAATAATCAAATATCTAGCCGTATGATAAGCCTCTAATCAGTCCTCAAACTTCTTCCTAAAATCTATGATATGATCATGATAAGATGCTAGTTGAATTCAAATTCAAATCTAGCTCTTATTTTCTCCTTTTGATATGAAACTATCTACTATAGTTAATTCATATTTAAATTCAAATATTTAATTTATCAAATTTAAATATTAGATAATTAATTTAACTATTTAAATTAATTAATAATGTCTTGGACTATCCAAGCCATTAACTCCATTCATGCGCCTCTCTCTCTTTAAGATAAGTTTCTAAACTCTTTCTTGGGCCAACAACCATTATTAGGCCCAAAACCATTATTAGGCCCAAAACCTTTAATGCTATAATGCCATGACAATAAAGTGTTAGTGTGTGACACATTAGGCCCAACATAGCTACTGACATAAATGAGTTTGGGCCAAACAAGGCCTCTACCCATTTAATGACAACACAGAGCACTAGCAATGCTTTGTTGCCCCAGAACTAGTTAGGTACATGACAAGATCATCCTATTAAATCTATTTGGTTTCCATATGTATTTCCTTTTGTCTCGGTTACCTTCCCATCAAACCTAGGGAAAGGAAACGTATCAAACCTTGCGATCTAGGGTAAGCTTTAATACGAAATAGGGAGTCTCCAATTTTACTGACTCTAAAGGAAAATCATCTCATGATTTCTTTTACTATGCATAGATTCCCGAGTCCCGTAAATGACATCCCAATTTCTCCGGTTTACATATAACCTAATCTCTCACAGAGATTTGACGAATTCCTTCAGCTAGTCACCCTAGACTCGTGTTCTTTCAGGACATGCCCAAAGCTATACCTATGTGTCTCCAGGTTTCAGGCAGACGAGGTATACAATCAAAGCATGTCTTCTAGAACACAGTCTAGGTGAAAACTTCTGGTCTAAGGAAAGACATACCCAAATAATAAGAGACTACTCTAATGATAGTATCTGTGAGGAGAGTCTCTTTGTTGGTCCGTTCAGTGCGAGCTATACCCTTATAGCTCCACCCACGACTTTAGCTAAGACATCTCCATGTCTGTAGCTCATGAGGTCTTTACCTTGTATCTGCATACAAGTAGATAAGCCGTGCTAGTCTTACCCGAGATCACTGATCCCCATTTTAAGTGTTTCTAGACTAGGAACTTAAATTTAGGAGTAGACATCTGGTATCCTTGAATCCTCATGATCGTGATCCCATCACTGATATTCAAGATATACCTATTCTATTCCAAGGGTTTTATGCAATTACTCATATATTAATAATGATATCGAGACAGAATATGAAACAAGATAAAGAGCGCTTATAATTTATTCATGACAATATGAAAAGCACATGTACGTCCTAATCTAATGAAAAGATTGTCTCTAGGACATCCATATACTAACAATTACCTACTCAAATGCATGGCATGAGTCATGAGGATGAGAAGGAAGATGATGATAACAACAATACCAACAACAATAATGATGATGATGATGATGGTCATGGTAGTGATTATGTTCCTCAACAACAACAAACAGTTACACATCATCATCCTAGAACAAGAGGAGGAAGAGGTCGTAGAACAAGAGGACAACAACCATAAACAAATCAAGTGCAATAAGATGAAAGATCTCGACGCATATCCAAAAGAACATGTTGTGAGACATCATTTCACTGTTAATATTTTTGTTAAACAAATATGTGTAGTACATTTTAATATTTTTATTTAAATTTAAGTCTTTTTCATTATTTTTTAATTTACAAAACAAATAATAATCTTTAACATTAGTAAAATATATAGAAAATATTAAATATAGAAAATATATTAAATAAAACAATATACAAAAAATATAGAAAATATTAAATAAAACAAAAAATATCAAAAATTAAATAAAACATACATTAATTCGTTAAATAATTAAAATAAAAAGCTATTTATGACTTTAAAATCGTAAATAGTTTCCAACTTTAAAAAAATACTAAAAAAATTGAAAATTGAAGTCATGAACTCTTTTACAATTTTAATGAAAAAAATACTCCCTTACGACTTTAAAGTCGAGCTAAAAAAATAAAAAATTGAAGTCGTAATGTTTTTTACGACTTTAATAAATAAAGGAAAAATCATAACAAAATGTATGACTTTTAATTCAAAAATCGTAGGATAACTTATGACTTACTCCTTTCTGGATATTAATTTAAATTTTATTCTCATTTAATAATTTTGAAAAAAAATTACCCCATTTTCATTATTTCTCCGAATTCAAAAGCTTGAAGCTTTAGGGTCAATGATGACATATATATACTTGCAACAAAGTCGACCAAAATCAAAGACAACCAGTGGAAGGAAGAGCAAAAATGACAATATTGAGATACACTGCTTGAATAGTACTGAAATATTGCATGCCTGGGCCATGGAAAACTGAAATAGACATGTTTCTGAAGTTAATTAAGCTAATGACGACATTGTGTTGTTGTGTCGTGCCATATAATTAATGTTGAGGTTGAATATTCAAATCAATCAGATATTTTTTAAGGTATATATTTTTGGGGTAAATAGTTATTTTCGTCCCTGAATGTGTAGAACGATGACAAATTCATCCCCGAAAGATGAAAATTTAAATTTTAGTCTCCAAAAGTGAAAAAAGTGCGACAATTTCATCCATCTATTAACTTTTATCTCTTATCGTTAATGAAAGAGTTTATGTAGCACAGAGGGACGAAAATGTCATAAAAATGATTGCCAATATGGTCGCTGGATAGATTGCACCAAAATGTCAGTAAGTTTTCATTGGATCAAAATGTCAGTAAGTTTTCATTGGATCAAAATGTCAGTAAGTTTTCATTGGACCAAAATGTCAATAAGTTTCCATTAAACCAAAATGTCAATAAGTTTCTATTGGACTAATTTATCATACTTCAAATTTCGTTTCATTTAAGGGTAAAATATAATTTAATCTTCATCTTCCTCTCCTTTTTTTTATTGTTGTAAGCAGAACATTACATAAACACTTAAAAAAATAGGAAAACAAGCATAAGTTAGAACAAACATAATATTGATTAATAAGCATAATTTATTGTTGTTTTGAAATTTCTAATGTGATAGTACCTTGCCCAAAATATGAGACTCAAACAAAAATGAATAGTCATTAAGTTAATTCTTACAAAAAATGAAATGATTGGTACATTATTACCATGTTTGTTTTTTGTAAGGATTAACTTAATAGTTGAACATTTTTGTTTGAGTCTCTATTTTGGCTAAAGTACTGCCACATTAGAAATTTTAGAACAACATACATATTATGCTTATTAATCAATATTATGTTTATTGTTATATTTGTTCTAACTTATGCTTGCTTCCCTATATTTTTAAGTTCTTAGTGTAATATTATGCTTGCAACAGTAAAAAAAATGGGGGAAAATGAAGATTAAATTATAATTTACCTTTAAATGAAACGAAACTTAGGATATGACAAATTAGTCCAATGAAAACTTACTGACATTTTGGTCTAATGGAAACTTATTAATATTTTGGTCCAATCTATTTAGCAGTCATGTTGACAATCATTTTTGTGACATTTTCGTCCATTTGTTTCACATAGGCTCTTTCATTAACGATAATGAAAAGAAGTTAGCAGGTGAATGGATTTATCATACTTTTTTCACTTTTGGAAATTTTTATTTGAATTTTCATCTTTCGAAAATAAATTTGTAATACTCTACACATTTAGAGACAAAAATGACTATTTATCCATATTTTTATTATGTAAAATTGATGCTAGTCCAAGGAGTGAAACAACATAATTTAATTATCTTGTATATTATATTCATAATTAAAAATATGTTAAAACTTACGTACGATATAAGTTTGTAAGATTCGTCTCCAATCATATAATTGTCAATGTTAGTTAATTAATCTATCTTATATAATAAAAGAAGGTTGTCCTGGACATGTGTCAACATCTGGCTCACCCCTCACTTTTGCTATTGGACCAAACTACCCCTCACCCTCACCCCTCACCCCTTCAGCTTCTCCTACAAGTTTCTGTCTTTCTTTTTTCTTTTCTCTCCATAGACAGCAAAACTCCTAGGCTTCCTTCCTTCTCTCTCTCTCTTCTATGCTTCCTTCTCCCTCTCCATCGATCTCACTCCGCCATTGCGCCACCACTTCCGCACCACCGCCGCGTCGCCTTCTCTACCAAATCCCTCTCCTTCGTCTTTCTCTTCCTCTTCCTCCATCTTCTTCGATTTTTTCTCTTTTCTTTGTTCTCTTAATGTCGTCAATTTATTTCTTCATTTTGGAACCCATGCACATAGGTATAGTTTTTTCTGATCATTGATTCAATATCGATAATTTGTAAGATCCTTTGTGGTGCTGGGTATTTATCAAAATTCTCATACATGCAGAAATTCTATGAGAAACTCTCAAGTAAGGCACGTGCAAAGCCAAGAAGCCACTCAAGATGTTCATTTTGAGCTGGATGCTTTTTATGTTTTTTTAAAATTCTTGCCTTTTTTAATAATAATGACTTGTGTACATATTTGTTTGTCACAGGTGTTTCATATTCTACTAACGAAAAAAGCTTAAGGAAGGCTTTTTCAAAATATGGAGAAGTTGTTGATGGTAAATAGTTAGATTCTCTTTTTCTTTTTTTATGTTTGTTGTCTTTAACAAGTTGATTTCTAGGGGGAGTCAATGAAATTATGTTGGCATAATTTTTGTTTTTCTTCTTTGATGTTTGTGTGGCAGTTGAGATTAAGGAGATCATGAAAGGAAGTTCGTTGTCACTATAGTTGCAATTTTGACAGATATCAAAGTGTGGTTCACAATGATTGATCCATGAATTTTTATTGGTGATTTTTTTCCACCTTCAAACTCACGTTTACATATGTTTGTTGTAATTTTGGTCTTTCCTGTTTATATATTATTTTTTTCTCTCATCAAAACATATAAATTTATATTCTGATATAAGAAATGGAACCTTTGCCAATGTTACTTGGATTTATGGTCAATGACAAATGCTTTATGTTTTTGTCATTTTTATGTCTCATTGTGAGTGTGTGCCAATTGCTGGTGTTTTATAGTCTTGCTTTTGTTTCCTATATCATAAGTACAAATATGAAGGCAAAGCAATTAGAGAAACTAGCAAAATGAAAGATTGGTGTAAGCAAGTTCTTATTATTACTTTCTTGATAAGGGTATGCATTTTGCCAATATTTTTAAGTACATCTCTTTTTTATACTGAAGAAAAAATTAAAAATGTAAATTATTGCTTTCTTTATATTCATAAGTGTGGTTCAAAGACCATGCCAGCATTAAGGATGAACACGAGTTTTAGCTTCATTTGAGATGTAACATTAGAAAAATATTTATCAATCCAATACCCAAATTAGAGGATTGACTGACATTTCAAAGTGGCAATGTACTCGAAAATTGGGTGAATACATGCAACCAATTATCTAGCCTTCATAGCTAACAAGGTAATTTTCTTGATTTGTTTTTACGTGCTTGTTTATCAGTGCATACTCACTATCACACTACATTCAGAATATGGCCATTTAAAGTGTGTCTATTTTTTTGTGCTTAATATCTATATTTTTTCACTTTGCATGCTTTTCTGGAAAGGAAGAATGGAAAAAGAAAGGAAGGGTCTGAGTATTTTTCACTTTAACCTCTTTCTTTCAAGGTATTTCATTTCTCTTATTTTTATGATTTTTTTATATGAAAATATGGACTTGGACTGCTATACTACAATATAATATATATATATATATATATATATATATATATATATATAAAATCTTATGTTTTCTTTGGTCATGTTACATTTTTTAATGGAAAATTTGGTTTTTCTTAATTAGAAATCTAAGTATTTTTGGTATGTTTTGTAATTACTATATTTCAGGTAGTAAGGGTTTGAAGTTTCTTGGTTTGGTGTAAGATAAACAAAGTATTGCTTTAGAAACATGTCGCAACCTGTCTGGCCATGACGGGGAAGGCAATGAAAAAGAATAAAATAAAAAGAATGTCTTCCTGAAAAGGAAAACTTGAGGGGAGTCACCACCAACGTTTATTTAAGGAAAACATCAGAAAAACCAAAAAGATAAGGCATGGTCTACGATTTGAGATAAAAGGCTTCATGAGTCGTTTACGCACGGGGAAGGTGTTAGCACCCCATGCTCCATCTCAAAGACGACAGCCTTTAATCGAGTGTGCTAAGAGTAAAGTGACTTTTTAATTATTTGTTTTCCCTTAAGAACATGATTTATGTTTTTTTTAATTTTTTTTTGTTTATTTAGAAGAAGAAATAATTTTTTTTATATTTTAGAAAAGATAAGATTTTATAATTTTTAAAAATTTTTTAGGTTGACAAGGTATTTGCCCTCACTCTTACGTATCCCCAAGTGCAATGAGAAAATCAGACTTACGTAATTTTTTGGTAGAAAATAAATTGTGTGTTGGGTTGATTTTATCTTTTTATTTATTTATTTATTATTTTTTTGAAAGATTTGTTTTAACCGTGCAACAAAAGAGTCATTAAGACGTTGGACCTTCAAACAACGTTTAATATTTAAAAAAAGGAGAGAACCACTTAAGGTATTGAACCTTGAAGCGATCTTGAGTAATGTGTGATTTTTATTGAGAGAAAAAAGGTGCATGAGCAGAAAAAAGAGTGTAAATAGTAGTTTAAATTTTTAACAAAAATGGGCTAGGCCCAGCATGGTAGAAGGTGCATGTGTAAAAAAAGGATGTGTAAACAGTAGTTTATATTTTTTTATTTCGTTTCAGATTTAACAAAAAAGGGCTCAGCCCAACATGGTAGACAGTGCACGTGTAAAAACAAAGGGTGCAAATAGCAGTTTGCTTTATTTTAGAAAAATAAAAACAGCCAGGACCTGGAAACCCTTCTCTATCACTGATTGCAATATCAAATGACATAACTTTTTTTACTCTTTCTATTCTCTTGGAATTTATGTCTCCTTCTCTACTCTGTGTGTTTTTTTGTGTCTAGACTTCTCTATTTTATAGTGTTCTTTCTCCTTCTGTCATTTGTATTCTTTCCTTTTTTTATGATTATTGTTCTTACTTTACCTTTTTTTTCTTTTTCTTTGACTTTTTTATTTTTTAATATCTTCCTTTCCTTTTTTAATTTTTCTATTATCTTTCTTTCCTTTTTTTTTTCTTTTCATTATCTTTCTTTCCCGTTTTATATTTTTCCTTCCCTTTTATTCTATTATGAGTTTAACCATTTTCTTTTCCTTTTTTGTTTTTTATTTATTTATCTTTTTCCTTTTTTTATTCTTATTTTTGGTACCCAGACAAAATTAGGATATGACAGCTGCCCCTCTTTACTTATCCTTTATTGAAAATAAAAGATAAGTAAAGACAAAGACACTAATTTTGTTCAGGTGATCCTTCAAAAGATCACAACATGAGAATGAAGAAAATTCAATAAATGCAAAGGACTTTGAGTGCTATAAAACTAAAAATGAGGACGTTGAGTCCTATTAAATGTAAAAGTTGAGGACGCTGAGTCCTATGAAATGTATAAGGCTGAGGACAATGAGTCCTATGAAATATAAAAAATTGAGGATGTTGAGTCTTATGAAATGTAAAAGTTGAGGATATTGAGTCCTATGAAATATAAAAGCTGAGGATGTTGAGTCCTATGAAATGTAAAAGACTGAGGACGTTGAGTCCTATGAAATGTAAATGTTGAGGACGTTGAGTCCTATGAAATGTAAAAGCTGAGTAAGTTGAGTCCAATGAAATGTAAAGGCTGAGGACGTTGAGTCCTATGAAATGTAAAAGACTGAGGACGTTGAGTCCTATGAAATGTAAAAGACTGAGGACGTTGAGTCCTAAGAAATGTAAAAGACTGAAGATGTTGAGTACTATGAAATGTAAAAGATTGAGGACGTAGAGTCCTATTAAATGTAAAAGCTGAGGACATTGAGTTCTATGAAATGTAAAAGACTGAGGACGTTGAGTCCTATGAAATGTAAAATACTAAGGACGTTGAGTCCTATGAAATGTAAAATTTGAGGATGTTGAGTCCTATGAAATATAAAAGACTGAGGACGTTGAGTCCTATGAAAATTGCCAACTGGTAGCGGTACCTAGAGGCTCAAACCTGTAAGAAAACGAGAAGTTGACTCTCTAAAAGGGCCACTTATTGCAAACTGGCTCTTAAAGCCTGAGACGAAGCATGTGTTTGGAATGCATTATGATGAATGAAAAGAGATTTGAGCTTCGTCCTAAATTGCAGTAAATGTGGGCTTTGTACCCATAAATGCAATGCGACTGTTTGTGAGTCATGAAAATGAGATATGTCGAACTTCAACATTCTAGGACGTGGTGAGCCGTAAATTGTGCAATGCTCATAACATTATTTCTCTTTTGTTTTACTTTGCTAGTATTTTTTAAAAAAAAAAATTGATTGACTTTTTCTTTCTAAAAGATGTGATGATTCATGCAACCTCATTTTGACTTTTGCATATCTTTTTCAGAAACTCCCTCAGAGTGTATGTTTTGTTGGTCCAATTGCTTGCCAATTTTGGAAGATGGTAGTTGAGTCATTTGACACTCAATCAATCAACTGAAATATTGATTCCAGAGTTGGTCCCCCCCCCCCCTTTTTTTAAACTTTGATTGCTCTACACAACAAGGAAATATAAGGCTTTGGGATTGGCTGCGTGAACCATTGAAGGATGGCAATGGATATTTACACTTTGGTATATGACCAAGTGAAACTTTCTTGATTTAAGATCATAGAGGGATGCCATGAGTCCATCGGTTCCATTTAAGCTTTAGGATATAGGCTGATCCCGAAAGGATTTATGCAACAAAGACTGTCCTTGGATTCAAAAGGAACCCTAGGAAGTTTGTATGAGCGACTGACATTGAATAGACCCCAATTGCCATCGAGCATCTTACACGAGCTCCTTGTTGAATGAGTCTTCTCAAATGTGCAAGTGCGAACCTTAGGATTTTTCTTTTATCCTAACAATCACAAGCGTGTGTGTGTGTTCCACTCCAGAATCCAAACTGAAAAGTGAAATTAGTCTTTCATTTATCCACATGGGCTTTATTGGGCTTGTAACGTGGCCAGGGGTTAAGAGGGCTATGAAAGAAAATGTCATGGAGGCTCAAAGAGTGTTTAAGGGTTATATAGAGTAAGAACCTTGAGCACTTTGCTTGTACTTTTATTCATTTCAACTTTTCGGGTCGGGTTTTACTCCATATGCCTTATGGATTTACCATCATTGCACTTTTGTACCTTCCTTGTGAAATTTGGAGAAATTTTGTCTCTTTTTGCTTTGCTCACCTTTCACGGATTTGCTTTCTTTATCATCATTTGAGCCCAACCTTTAGCTTAGTAAACCTCATGCTATATTGCTTGCATTACTTTTTGTGCAAATTTGGCGGTGGTTTTTACATTGGATTTTTTCTTTTTTCTTTAGAAAACAATTATACTTTGGCTTGAAGTGGGTAGCAAAGGATAAATTAGTGTTTGGGATGAAGAAACACAGCCATGTGTCATTTCAAATTTTGACTGGAGACTCTTACAATTTGGATTTTGGGATAGAACCTTTGATAAACAACGTTCGTTATTGTTTTCTTTATCTTCTTTCCTTTTTTTCATTCATTTTCATTTTTCTCTTTTTTTTTACATACCCTAACTATTGCCTAGGCCTCCCTTTTGGGTTTTCAACCTACTGGTTAAGAACTTCTTATCTGCCCCTAGGTTCTCTTAGAGCCCATGCGTGGGGTCTGTCATTGCCCCAGTGTAGGGTTTAGAGGTATCCATTGTTGTCATTTTTCATGCCTTTGTAGCAAGAAGAAATGAAAGAAAAGAAAAAAATGATTGAAAGAAGATATGAAAGAAATTGTGCAGGTTCTTGATAGAGAATTTTCAAGGGTAAGAAATATTTAAAAGATTTTCAATTGATAGATGAAGCCAAATGACTCACCATTCACAAAACATTTATGAAAGACAAGATGAGGTTGCATGCATGTCTGTATTTCTTTGCATAATGATTTATTTCAAGGAAATAATGTAATGAGCAATGTATAACAATGCGGCAAAACAAATATGCATGAATGCATGTAAAAGATAACTTGTTGAAGCATTGCGAATTTTACACATAATGCTTATAATGACCCAGGATCTGGCGCGGCTGGCGTAGAGTGCAGTGTGGTTAGCGCCAGGGTTTAAAAATAGGGCCTCAGGTTCGAATTGGCGGAGCCAGTAGCACCAGTGTGGCGCGATCAGCACCGATCATTCGGGAGGATGGCGCTACTAGCGTCATAGTGGCACTACTAGCGTCATAGTGGCGCTACTAGCACCAATGGTGCCCTGGAGGCCATTCCTCAATGGTTTTGGCGCGGTTGGCGCCAGTAGTGGCGTGGTTAGCACCAAAGGCACGGGAGGATGACGCTAGTAGCGTGGAGAACCACGCGGTTGGCGCCAGGATGGGAAAATGGTCCCTTGGGTTCGAACTTGTGGCGCTGGTAGCATCATGGGCCGCGCGATTAGCGTGGGAAGTTCGAGCCGATGGTTTGACTTTAGCAGCTAGCGTGAGGACATGTCACCGGTCATGTGTCTTGAGCATCCACTATGAGCTTGCTCTTAGACACACCTACAAAAGAAACAAATTACTTCAAAGGAAGAGGTACCCATTTGATTTTGGGTCCAAGTGGGTTAGCTGTTTTCTTTTTCTTTTCTACCCAAATGTATTCACCATTTGGGACATAAAACCTTCTTGCAAAACAATGGTAGGTTGTGTGACCTCTTTCCATACAATAGTGACAAGTTACAGCATTATATTTTTTTCTTGAAAACCTTCTTTGATTGACTTTTGGCCTTTTCTTTTGCTTCTGTTTTGGAGGTACAAATGCAATCTTTTGGACATTTTTAAAGCTCTTTTTATACCCCAAACCAGAAGTATCTCCAAACTATTTTTGGGCACTCAACATATTATTTAAATCACATTTTCCCTTGTTGAGTTTTTCCAAGATGTCAATCAGTTCTTAGTTCTTTGCAACCATCTGCAAATACTTTTCTTCTTGATTGTTTCTATATTCATCAAACACTTTTTGCAGCATCTCATATTTGTCACTAGATGTTGAGGAAGAGGTACACATACATCCACTTGATTTGTAACTTGAAGTCAGATTTTCATTTTCTTTCTTCAAGTTACAAACTTCAGTTGTAACTCCATTATTTTAGCAAGATGATCCTCCATACTCTTTTTAAGCTTACTATTAGACTTAGCCAACTTTTTGGCCTCTTTATGCATTTCTTGAAAAGCTAAAATGGCTTGATCAAGTTCAGAAGTTACCTCCTCATCTTCATCCAAAAGATCATTATTTTCATCATTGATGATTGAGGTGAGGCACATGTTGGCTTCTTCCATTTCACCAGAGGATTCAGAGGTTGAAGATTCATTGTCTTCCCATGCAATGTATGCTCTTCTAGGTTAGCTTCCTTCTTGCCTTTATTGTCTTGTTGCTGTTTCTTCAAGTATATGGAGCATTCTGATTTAATGTGACCAGGTTTGCCACATTCAAAACATGTATAGTTGTTGTCTACCTTCTTGAAGTTGCTAGTGCTGTTGTTTGTAGAATTGTTCTTGTTGTTTCTTGCAAACTTTTTGCTCTTGTTCTTCTTCAAAAATTTGCTGAACTTCTTTACAATCAAATTCATGCTTTCATCTTCATCTTCATCACTGGAGTTTTCATCTTTCTCCACTTTGGGTGCTGCAGATTTCAGTGCTATTCCCTTGCTTTTTCTTTCTGCATCTTCACCAAAAGTTAGTTGAGACAATTCAAACTCATATTCAAGCAACTTACCAAAAAGTGCAGCCATTGTCATTTTTGAAAGGTCTTTAGATTCCTTGATGGCTGTTACTTTGGGTTGCCAAGCTCTAGTGAGGCATTTCAGAATCTTGATGTTAAGTTCTTTAGCATCAAATGTTTTGCCAAGTCCCAAGAGGTGATTCACTATATGTGTGAACCTTATTTGAAGCTGGGAAATACTCTCATTCTGATTCATCTTAAACATTTCATATTCATGTATCAAGGAATGCTTCCTTGATCTCCTTACTTCCTCAATCCCTTCATGGGTGATTTCAAGCATCTCCCACATTTCCTTGGCACTTGTGCATCGAACGGTTCTGAAAAATTCATCAGAAGATAGAGCAGAGGTTATCATGTTCTTTGCTTTAAAATCATACTGAACAATTCTCTTTTCATCATCATTCATTTCATCCCAATCTTTGGGAATCATTTTATTATCTACTACTTTAATAGGCACTCTAGGACCTTTTTCAATAGCATTTCATGCTCCTTGATCATTGGATTGGATAAAGATCTTCATTCTATTTTTCCAAAAGCTAAAATGCTCCCCCTCAAACAAAGGAGGTCTGTTCAAAGATGCACCTTCCTTGAAGGTTATTTGTGAAGTATTCATTTTGAAAAAAATCTTGAATATCTTACAAGACCTGGCTCTTGATGCCAATTGTTTAATATGGGAACACTTCACACTTAACCAAGAGGGGGGGTGAATTGGTTAGTCTTGGTAATTTAGAACTTTTTGAGTAATCAAAATCAGAGTTTTTGCCCTTTTGGATCTTTATCACAAATACAATCAAGAATCTTTATCCAAGATCAACCCAAGACTTGTAATGTTTCAAGAAACAAGATGTAAAATAGAATTCACAAAGAGAATAATCAAATATGCAGAAAATGAAAGAACACACAAGGTTTATACTGGTTCACCTCAAACACTATGAGACTACATCCAGTTTTCTTCTACTCAACACTAGAGTAGAGAGTTCCACTATTGCAAATAATATTCTTACAAGCAATTACAAGCTTCTCTTTATCAACCCTAGATAAAGTTCAGAAGTCTAAAACACTATTAGACCCTTAGAAGCCAAAACTCACACTGAGAACACTACTCAACTGTCCTTAGAGAAACACTATCTCTAATCTTGCAAGAAACCCACTTACAATAGAACTTCAAAAACAAAGATTCAACAGAAAGTTTACAACCACAAAGAGTAAGAAAAAAATTCACCTGATGATCCAAGAATGATAAGCATAAGGATGAAAATACCAGGTTGAATGCAGAAACAATATGCAGAACAAGCCTTTCCCTAAACTTTGAGAAGAATTGCCTTGCTTCACTAAATCCTAATGACCCATATGAGAATCAATGGAAGCAAGAGCCTATGAACCCAGAAGAAAGCCTTTGTGAATGCTTAGAAAGCTTTTAGAATGCCCAGTGTTCGAAAATTCAAGTTCTACTTAATTCTCTTAATCAGAAAAGGCATGGGTTCTATTTATACTAAATTTTGTAACTGAAATAATCGATTAAAAGCGCTCCAGTAATCGATTGTTTAGCATATGTAATCGATTACACACGCTCCTGTAATCGATTAAATCGTTCATAGCAAGTTCTGGGTTACAGCAACGGGTCATTTAATCAATTATCTCGACGTGTAATCGATTACTCCAGAAGTCCTCTAAAATCAGTTTGCACTGAGTAATCGATTACAATAATCGGTAATCGATTAAAGCAAACTAAGTAAAAATCATGTTTGAGTAATGTAATCGATTACAACAAATAGTAATCGATTAAGACAGACTAAGTGCAAAACATGAAATGAACTATTTAATCGATTACAATGGATGGTAATCGATTAAGGCAGTGTGTTCACTTTTTCTAAGTATTAAGTGTAATCGATTACGGATCGGTGGTAATCGATTAAACCAGTCACTAAGGCAGATTATCAGTATGCTAAGTTGAAATAATCGATTAACCCGATGGTGTAATCGATTAAATTGTTCTTGATATTTTTCCAGAAAGCTTGAAGAACAATATAATCGATTCTTTGTGTGTATTAATCGATTAAACCAACTTAAGGCTATTTTTCCAAAACACTTAGCTTCTTTTAAGTTCCATAAAACAATTACTTAAAGCATTTGTGATGTAATGCTTAAATGAATATGAATGGTATGCATGCAAGGACTTGGATCAACAGAAAGCTTTCTTTCCTTTTACATTTAATCACAATCTTCATCTTCAAGCCTTCAAGCATGTTGAAAGTCAAAACACTTCCAAGTCTTCAAGTTGCATCAATCTTCAAGTAGCTCCCCCTCAAATCAACAAATCCTTCATGACTTTTCCCTAAAAAGCCTCAAACGGAGAAATCCCTTTCTCTAGGGAACTTCTAAAAACTCGAGCTCGGCGAGGAAAGAGAGTGATTCTTGGACACCCAAGCTAGGGGAAGTGGTCCACTAGTCTTCCTTGTCGTCTTTGAGGTAAGAAACTCGAGTTTTACCGTTTGATTTGTGATTTTGATTTTTGGGATGAATAGTGACCCTTATGAGCTAGAGTTGAAATTAGCCTTGAGTCCTTTAGAAAAGTATGTTTAGAATGTTGTTGTGATGAAGGATTAGCTTTCAAATGTTAGTTTCATGAACTTTGGTTCTTGGCTCTGTCAAATGCATGTGTTGGTATTTTGTTGGTTAATTGATGATTATAGACCATGCATGAGCCTTGATATTTGCTCTATATGTGCCTGGGAGGCTATGTGAACGGCTAATTGTGTGAAAGAAACCTTTCAAACCACATTGTGGATTCTTAAGTTTTGGCCTGTATAGAGCTTTGAGCTTTTTGTTTGGGCTTGTACCGAGTCTTGTCGAGACTCTAGTGCCTGGGCTAGGCAGAGATAGACCGCTGAGGGTCTATGAGTTGTCTAATGAATTGATTTAGCTTTGATAACCTTAAGATAGAGGACTTAGAGGATTTGGAAAGGAAGGATGTTTCTTTCATTTGTAACGGTTGAGAACCGTTGTTATGTACCTTGTATGGTTGAATTGTTGATTGATTGAGCTTATATGCCTTGTATAGGGCGTGACACCGAGGGTGTCAGTCGTGTAGACCACCGTTTAGGGACTGAACCGCAGAGCACGGCTTTGCCAGGTAAGTTCTTGATTTCTTGGGAGTGTTTTCCACTTATGCGTTCCACCATACTCCGAGGGAGTGATGGTTGCATTCATGATGCATGCATTGAATTGGTTGTTGCTTTCTCATAATGATATGTATGCATGATTTTATGCCTTGTATGTATGGATACCTGTTGATTAGATCTTCTGACCAGTTAGATAGATATGAACCTCCCTAGGAGAAGAGCGCACCTCCTAGTTTGGTTTGCTCACGTCAAGGGTGATGATGATCCCTTAAAACCAAGAGATAGGTGGTCCCGTTGCGGTTGAAGCCTATTCTCGGAGGTGCCATATACGTGCGTCCATGCGTAAGAGGTAGCTCCCAATGGGATGGCACGGGTGTGAGTTCCGGTCTCACACTGAGGACTGAGAGTCCTGATGTTGATGATGATGCATCGTGACGGCGTAGTTCTGCATATATACATTAGAGCTAGATGATTGGCTGTATATTGTTATGAGGGCCGGGAGGCCATTGTTTGTGATGCCTTGATGACGTGTGTCATGGAAAGTGAGTCAGGGTGGAGGAGATGCCTCCAAGGACCCTGAGCTTACTAAGATGTTTATCTCACCCCGTGTGGGGATATGTTTTGCAGGAGACTCATCTAGCAGAGATGACGGTTCCCAGGGCAGAAGGCCCCAGTAGGGACAGTTGTTGCAGCACTTTGAGAGTAGGGAGGCTCCTTGTTTTGTGTTGTTGATGTTTTGTACCCCTGTAAAGGGAAGATAAGTGTGTGTGCACATATTGTGTTTATGTTATGTTGTGTACATGGACTGTATACTTTGTATGCCCTCGTGTGAGGAAGTGATCTTGGAGATCAGAGCACTTGGTGCTTATTCTTTTGTATAGACACTGTGAGTGTCAGTTGATGTATATGTATATATACCTTGTTACCTCCTGATATATCTGTAGAGATATTGTTTGTGCATCTGCCATGGTTTTATTTATGTTGTCTTGGATCATATTGAGGTTGGATTATGTTCATGATGTGTACTTAACGCGAACCATACATAATGAATAAAGAAATACGGTTTCAAAATAGCTTCCGCGGCTTTTTAATTAAAGTAATTATGCGCTTATCTGATTAAGTAATATGTTAATACACCGAATGCATATGGGGTGTTACAATGCTCAATAGAACATAGGGTCGAATCAACTCTAGTTTTCATGAAAACAATATTGTTCATTACATCTTATCAGAGTCAAAGTACAATGGGAAATAAACTACAGGCACATCAGCAATTCCTAATTATGCAAGTCATTAGCTCAACCATGTGGGGGCAATAGTTAAAGAGGCTATGAAATCCTGATCCATCCACTGCCCCAACTTTCGCAAGTTGGCTACTTCTTTACCTTGACTTGATAAAACTTTTTCTTAAAAGATTGCGCTTGGTTCGACTCCATGTTCTAAGGAATGAAAATTCGGATCGTCAATAGTTGACAAGCTATCATAGAGGAGATATGATGAATGAGCAGGACATACTTATGCTATGCATGACAAATGTATTTACAATATCGACGCAAGATGCCCAAAAAATCACCCTTGTTCTCAAACGCATAGGTTACCTTGTTCATGTGGTCTTCGATCACTTTCAGGAAAAAGGACTGCATAACCCCGACATGGATTGTTTATGGATATGACCATGATACCCAACACACGTAACCAAGAACACGGTGTAAGCTTTCGCGCTTCATTGCAACTTTTGGCAACACAGAGGAGAATGCAAGGCATGAGCAAATATATGTTTGAATAATGCATGGGTGAACATGGCATGCGAATGATGATGACAAAATGTATGTAATTGTTAGGACAAACAACATGCTATATGAATATGTATGAAAATGTAATGACTTATGCGGTGTATGGATATGACAAATGATGAATGCATAAATGATGCTATGAAGAGATGCATGATGTGATAAAGGAAACAAGGTGGGGGTAAGGATGCTTTGTGTCATTAATCCAGGAACCTTGCGGAAAGGGTCCAAAAGTTCACTATTTAGTGACAACTTCCAAGGGTAATTTCATGTAATCTCACTGGCCTCTAGAGATATCATCCTCTTATGTAATGGCAATGCGACGATAGGAACTATCAGCGGCAATGCATCACAAAAAGAGGAAAACTCTAGATAAGGCTTCACTGTCATCAAGCTAGTCGGAAACCCAGCATGACCATAGATCGACCTCCACTCACTATGGCTCACACAGACTCGGCTATAGGGCCCAATATCTCAAAGTGTGTGCAAAAAGTGTAGGTATAGTGTGTCAAATGAGCAACCTAAGAATTATCCAACCCCACCTGCAAAACAACCAGAAAATTCCCAGGCAGATACAACAAGTATAACACATGTCGTCTACCCTAGCATTCAATGCACAATTTATTTCTAACTAAAAAGGAGTAACAACATAGCAAAGGATATATACAAGCATGAGCGAGGCAAAGAATAAAAAACGAGATCGAAGAAAAACCATGAAAAGAGTCGTCGCAGAGTGAAATGATAACAAACGGGAGCACAACGAAAAGAAAAAAAGGAAAAATAAATAACGAAAAAGTCATGATAAAATTACACACTCCATCAAATGGATTAACTCTTTAACTAGTTCGCAGTAGAGTCGCCATCTGTCACAACCTGTCTGGCCACGACGGGGAAGGCGATGAAAAAGAATAAAATAAAAAGAATGTCTTCCTGAAAAGAAAACTTGAGGGGGAGTCGCCACCAACGTTTATTTAGGGAAAACGTCGAAAAAACAAAAAAAATAAGGCATGGTCTATGATTTGAGATAAAAGGATTCGAGAGTCGTTTACGCACGGGGAAGGTGTTAGCACCCCATGCGTCCGTCTCAAAGACGACAACCTTAATCGAGTGTGCCAAGAGTAAAATGACTTTTTAATTATTTGTTTTCCCTTAAGAACATGATTTATGTTTTTTTTATATTTTTTTTGTTTATTTAGAAGAAGAAATAATTTTTTAAAAATTTTAGAAAAGAGAAGATTTTATATTTTTTTAAAATTTTTATAGGTCGACAAGGGGTTTGCCCTCGCTCCTAGTATCCCCAAGTGCAATGAAGAAATCAGACTTACGTAGTTCTTTAATTGGTAGAAAATAACTCGTGTGTTGGGTTAATTTTATCTTATTTATTTATTTATTATTTTTTGAAAGATTTTTTTTAATCGTGCAACAAATGAGTCATTAAGATGTTGGACCTTGAAACAACGTTTAATATTAAAAAAAAATTGAGAGAATCACTTAAGGTATTAGACCTTGAAGCCATCTTGAGTAATGTATGATTTTTATTGAGAGAAAAAGGGTGTGTGAGCAGGAAAAAAGATTGTAAATAGCAGTTTTAAATTTTTTAACAAAAATGGGCTAGGCAGAGCATGGTAGAAGGTGCGTGTGTAAAAAAAGGATGTGTAAACAGTAGTTTATATTTTTTTATTTCTTTTCAGATTTAATAAAAACGGGCTCAGCCCAACATGGCAGATGGTGCATGTGTAAAAACAAAGGGCGCAAATAGCATTTTGCTTTATTTTAGAAAAATAACAACTTTTTTTACTCTTTCTGTTCTCTTGGAATTTGTGTCTCCTTTTTATACTCTCTGTGTGTTTTTCGGTGTCTAGACTTCTCTCTTTTATAGTATTCTTTCTCCTTTTTTCCTCTTTATTCCTTCCCTTTTTGTGTTTATTGTTCTCACTTTCCTTTTTTTTTTCTTTTTCTTTTTTATTTTTTATATTATCTTCCTTTCCTTTTATAATTTTTCTATATCTTCCTTTCCTTTTTTTTCTTTTCATTATCTTTCTTTCCCGTTTTATATTTTTCCTTCCCTTTTTTCGATTCTGAGTTTCACCATTTTCTTTTCCTTTTTTCTTTTTTTTTGTTTTTATTTATTTATTTATCTTTTTCCTTTTTTTCTCCTTATTTTTGCTACCCAGATAGAATTAGGGTATGATAAAACCCATTAGCCCAATTATGCTAAATATCCAAATGTTGATACATATGGTTTAACATTTTTTTAGTAGACAAGTTTAGAATGATCTATGATTATTGTACGTATGCCAAAAATGACGGGCTATGTTTTGTTGGGGTCAGGACTGAGAAAGCCTTTTTGACCTTAAACTTGGAATTACTGATAAAGACTTAGCTTTGGGTGCCTGTTTTGTGCGGTATATAATTGTCGCAAAAGGGGGTATATTTTTTGCTTTGTTCGGAAAATCCAACTTTAGTATAGGCACATTGAAAATACACTAAATTTGATGGTTGTTTTAGCCTTGTGTTTTTCTCAGAAAACGGAGGAGAATTTGATGAAACTTTGTAGAAAATACAGGTTCTTTCATGGGAGTAGAATAAGACTGATAGGGAGGTTGTGTTTGGGGGCTTTTTGTAGTTTTGGACAGGTTAATGATCATAAGGTTTTTTTCCTGATGTTTGATGTTAAGGGAATATGTGTAAGCATTTGGTGGGCATGATTTAATGGAAATGTTATGCATCATATGTGAATGATATTGTGTCAAGCTTCATTTTTTTTTTTGTAATTATGTGGTTTGATATTTGACAAACATGGATAGTCCTTGTTCTATGAATCATTATTTATAAGTGTTTTTTTTAGTTTGATAAGTTGGGTTAGTCTTATTGAATCTTCCTTTTCTACTGTTGAAAGTTTCAGCTTACTCTATCAATCTGTCTAAACTTTTTTCAGTATTTTTTCTGATGAATTTTTGAAAAAATGATGATATTTTGATTTTGTGAACTTATGAACTAAATCGACCATATTATTTTACAAAATATATTACATATTTCAATCTTATTAATTTTAGTTCTCATTTACTAACTTCTATATAGTTATAACTACATGTATACAATTATATTATACAGTTCATTTTACAATTTATTTGTGCATCCACAAAGATATTGTACTAGTTAGTCTAACAAACATAACTAACAAGTAAGACACTATTGTTAATTATATGCAGCAAGGACAGGTTCAACAAGTGTTGGCCTATATGCATGACTCTTTCTTGATGTTACTCTCCAGTGTTTATATAGCGAAATCGTTTTAAAAACAAATTCGCAAAGGTATTGTTTTGTAATTTAATATATTTTTAATGTAGCGAAATTAAAAATGATTTCTTATCCAATTAAAACTTAAATATACTTTCAACTATTTTCGTGTTTATAATTGTATATTCATGTGTTCTTTTTTTTTTTCATTTATATAACTAGCTAATGATATATTTAGAAAAATATTTTTTGTATTAATCCTCTGGTTTATCAAAGAAAATAAATCTTGATTAATAAAAAAAATTTGACCAAAAGTTATCAAAATTAATTTATATACGGCTAAAAGCTTACTCTCTTCAGTTATCAAAATATTTGTATGGGTGATGTTCTGTTCAATGAGAACAGATGTCCAACAAACAGTTGGATAATTAATGTGGGATCAACTCTCTCTCTCTCTGAGAATGCTTATGGTGATGCAAACACCTCAGAAAAGAAGGATCACAATACTCAAAAGACCACAATTGGACATGGGTGTGTGCACTGTGTATAAGAAAAAAAGAGAGTAAGAATGTGTGTACCTTACGTTGTAAGAGATGCTCATATTTATAACAACTCACCTTGAAATCAGTTGAGAAGTTGCTAACAAAATTTACCAGGATTCCCGGAAGATCTGTTGATCATGGCTTAGGAACAGTTACCGCCTCCTGCACACTATTAGAAGCATTCAACGGAGTGATTTAACTTAGTCGTGTTGAGCCTATTAAGATGGCCGATACCAAATATCCACAACAGTTGCCCCCCAGCCCGGTTATCAAGCAGCCTGGATGACCGGGATGGTACAATTTGCTTGTTGGTGGCTGAGGTGTGCACCTTGAACTCGAGAATCCAACGAGTTTTTGTCATTGTTTTGCCCGAAACAAACATCTCGGTTATGTTTTGTCCGAGATGTTCATCTCGGCTTAATTGACAGGTAATAAATTCCAAATTACGTCATCAATCTCGGTCCTATCTGGTGATCATATCATCTGTCACTGGGCTCACCTTTCCCTTCTGAAGTAGCCGACCTATTGCTGGCTAAGACCTAGGAAAATGAAGCATTCTAACTGCTACCTAGACATAAGAAACGACACGTCCCTTGACCATTTAATGCTTTGTCCTTTCTTTTTGCACTTTTAATCATAGGCGTTTTGAATTGTTCCCAACTTGCCCCTGCCTTCCTACTTGATCTGACAATTTTACCCTTCTGTGACGGATCGCATCTGACGGTTACTTGTTCAAAATGCTTCGTTTTCCGACGGTTACTTGCTTTTTCTATATATACTCTTCTTCCCCCCCCCAGTCATTTCTGACTTTCTTATTGTGCCTTTCTTCTTCGTGCTTTCTTCCATTATTGACAATCGCTCCTGTTACTCACTTTGGTGCTTCAAGTTTTTTCCGCAGGTTTCTCCCATTCCAGGTACCTTATGCTTCTCTTCGCACTTGTATTTTTAGAATTTTGCACTTCTGCTTCTGCAATTTATTTTTCTTTCTCCGTACTTTCCTTTCTTCACTTTATTTCTAACTTCCGTTCGTGATTCATCCTCTCTTCTCCGTCTCTGTTTTTTCCCCTGTATTTACCTGTTTCTTTCATTCATTTTGTACATCCAATCCCTAATTTTTAAAAATGGGATTTACTCCTGAAGAGGAAGCACATATTCGTAAAACAGTTCCCCCCCATTTTGCACTTTGGTTTTTTGGTCTTCCTATTCCAGAAGAAGAAAAAACCAAGAATCTACTACGTAACCCCTCTGGGGGCTCCAATCCCTCCAAAAGGTCTTTGACCAAAAAATCTCTTCCCTCAAGGGTTATGGTGGGTTCTAATGTTGTGTCTAGTACTGTGCCTAGGGGTCTTTCTATGGTCCCTTCTAGCATTCCTCTAGGTCCACCTGTGATAGAAGTTTCTCCACCCTTAAATCCACATCCTACGGGGCCTCCCCCTGGAACTCGGTTCGAGCCGTGTCCGACATGCCTAGATACATTCCTATACTTGGCTAGATCAGGTTTTGACAAAGAGGCCGATGATACCCTGGACGCATGTCATCATAATACGGTTGAGTTCCCCAGTTCGCATCTGCGAGGCCCGGAATGTCGACATCGTCCCCCAAAATTGAACATAGGGCCGAGGTGTCGTCCTTGTGCATAACTGCCCCAGAGTCGTCCAACACTTCGGCCCGACGTGTTGCCACTACTCCAGGTACATTACTGATTACTGCATTTTTGTTTTGTCATAGGTCATTATGAATGTTCCGTCGGTGGAAATAGTCGAAGAATCTCGATCGACCGGATCCCAGGCCGACAACCCTTCTCCCATCCTAATCGCTCAATTCCCTTGGGTCACTTATGAGGTTCTTAACACCTCCTCCGACATGAGCCCGAAGAGTGTTGCGGCACTCCCTATTGGGAATCAGGAAGGATGTGGTCACACGTTTGGGTGTTTGCTTCCCACTGACCGAATTTGAAATGAAACTTCTAAAACATTTATGTCTAGCCCCTTCCCAACTTAATCCCAACAGCTGGGCTTTCGTGAAGTCTTTCGAAGATCTGTGCATAAATCTAGGAGTTCCCTGCACCGTCCATGTTCTTCTATATTACTTTTCTGTCCATACTGGCCGAACCAGCCGAGAACCCTCTAGTAGGAAGGGATGGACTTCTTTAAGGAGTCGTCCCAACCGTAAACTGTTTTCCCTTTTTACTGATTCCTTCAAGAAATTTAAGAACAATTATTTTAAAGTGTGTGCCGAACCCGGCAAGCAACCTTTTTGCTTGCTTGGGCCGGAATCTCCCGAGGTGAAGTGAAAATTCCCTCTTTACTGGACCCGTGCCCATCATGAATCCCCCCCCCCCACCTTTTACCAATATGAGGAGATAGGTTTGTTGGACGCGGATGCCAATTCGGTAATTCAGATCGATGCCTTCCGAGAGGCTCGCGCTCTTTGTAATGTTGCGCGTCCATGTTAGTTCAAAGCTTCAACATAGTATGTTTCATTCTCTATTTGTCGTGATAACTGACTGTTTCTTTTCCTTTGTACCTATTGCCATGGAAGATCAGGCCAGAAATTTAAGGCCTCGATTCCGAAAGACATTCGGCGTTGCCAAATCGGCCACGGGCACTGCCCATCCCTGCACTTCCTTTCTCAACTCAAGAAAAGGAAAGTTTCTGAAGCTGTTCAGGTGGCACCCCCCGCAACTGTGCTCTCTATTGAAACCGTGTCAGCCCCTGCTGCAGCTCTCGTTGCGTCGCCCTCACCTATTGCTCCCCCCGCTGATACCCAAATGGACAAAGGTCCTCAGTCAGCACCTCCTGAAACTAAGTTGACTCCGGGGTATCTTTGGGAGAAGGGTACTGAGGACCTCTTCCCCTTCGTCCAGGCTCCGAAGCACTTCTCTGACTCCACCCCAATCTCCGAGGAGCAGATGAACGAGCTAGGTCAGATGCAGCTCTACACCCACCGGACCGCTTCTCTTGTGGATAGTCTAGTGACTTTGAAGACTAGATATATCAAGAGGAAAGATGAACTACTTGCCACCCAGGCCAAGTCCCAAAAGACCAAAGAGGAGTTGCAAGTTGTGCTCAAGAAGACCGAGGTGCTCAAGCGTCAACTCCGGGGGGTCCAAGCTGAACTCAAACAAGCTTTGGCCAAGGCTACCTTCATGACGGAAAATCTGAATGAAGTCAAGACCTTGTTCGAGGGGGCCAAAGCAGAACCTAAAGAGAATGAGGAAAAATTTTTTATCTCAGAAAATGAGGCTACCGACTTGCGGGATATGATGGCGTCCGTGGCAGAAGAATCTTTTAACAATGCCTTGGCTCAAGTCCGGTGCCTTAACACCGGGATCACTTTGAACGTCGATGGGGTGCATTACCAATCATATGTTTGGGATGGTGTGATTGCTCCCTATGACAAGCAAGAAGATTTCGTTGTCGCAGCTGAGGATGTTCCTAAGGCCAGCGTTGAAGATATCTTGGCTCCCGGAAATATCGATGAAGTTTCAAGGGTCGGGATGCCGGTTTTAAGTTGTAATTTTCTGTTTCAATGGGTCGGGCTTTCTCCCGACATTATTTTCTTCTTCGTACAATCATTGCAACCGGCCAACCGTACAATATGCCTTTTTTTTATAATATTACTTAGTGCCGAGAGACTCGGCCCCCATTCCTCTCGATTAATGAGAAACACATGAATGATACATACAACTTGAACAGAAACTAGATCTTCATCTGACATAGGAGAGGAACGGGATTTTGCAACTTTAGTTATAGTATATTTTCAGCTTGTCGGCATTCCACATACGCTTTATTGCGTTTTTGTTGCCAATGTCGGCCCTGAGCAAAACCAGCTCGCCTTTCTTGAAACTCCTCGGCTTGACCTTGTTTTTGAATCTTGCAGCAACGAGCCTCTTTGTGGCCATGTCCCGGAGATGCGTTTTAGCTCAGGTCTCTTCTATCAAATCGAGTTCGTCGACCAATGCCTCGTTATTTGCATCCTCGCCTTCTCTGAGTATAAACTTCCTTCTCCAGGAGGGCTGGCTGATCTCTACTGGTATCATGGCCTCGCATCCGTAGGTCATTTGAAAAGGAGTTTCTTGGGTGGATGTGTGAGCTGTGGTTCGGTGTGCCACAGGACGTAGTATAGTTGCTCTACCCAATTGTTCCCGGCCTCGTGCATTCGCTTCCGAAGTCCCTCCAAGATGACCTTATTAGCGGCCTCAGCCTGTCCATTTGACTGTGGGTGTTCTACGGATGAGAAGTGATGCCTGATGTGGAGGCCGGACATCATTTCCCCAAACCACTTATCGGTGAACTGGGTTCCGTTATCCGTGACGATTTCTGTCGGGATTCCGAATCTAGATATGATTTTTCTTTCTAAGAACTTTTGGACTCGGGCCGAGGTGATGGTGGCCAACGGTTCGGCTTCTATCCATTTCTTGAAATAGTCAACAGCTACTATCAACCATTTAAGTTGTCCTTTCGTTGCCTTGAACAGTCCCAAAAGATTCATCCCCCACTTGTAAAAGGGCCAAAGGGATGTGATGGCTGTCAGTTCGGATAAGGAAGACCATATTATTCTAGCGTGCTTTTGGCAGCTTTCACATCTTTTTACGTGGTCCTGGGCGTCTGTCTTCATCGTCGACTAGTAGTATCCCGCCCGCAGAGCTTTCATTGCTAATTCCTTTGCTCCCATATGTTGGTCGTTGATGCCTTCATGGATCTCGATCATCACGTACCCTGTCTGATTAGGACCTAGACAAAGCAACATGGGGGCGTGTGGGCCTTTGCGATACAACTCGCCTTCTTGAACAGTATACATGGCCACATTTTGGATCGGTTTCCTAGCTTCCATGGTGTCATCTGGCGTTACTCCTTGATCCAAATATTTGATTATAGGCTGTCTCCAATCCACATCTGCTGAGATCGTCAAGACGCAAGTGGGATGGGACAGTTCCTGCTGGATGATCGTCCTGTGATTGCCTATGCCCTTGGTGCTTGCTAATTTGGATAATGTATCGGCCCTCATATTTTCTTCCCTGGGAATATGGGAGATGACGACTTTATCGAACTCGACAATCATCTCCTTGACTCTGGCTAGATATTTAATCAACAAAGGTCTTTTGGCCTAGTATTTTTCCTAGATCTGGGTCGTGACGAGTTGAGAATCTGTGAACGCATTCACCTTCCGGGCTCCTTGGCCGACATCAGTCCGGCTATTAAAGCTTCATACTCGGCTTAGTTGTTGGAGGTTGGAAAATTCAGTTGTAGGGATTGTTCGATGGATACTTCCTAGTGGCTTTCGATAATGATCCCAGCTCCACTTCCCTTTGCGTTAGATGATCCATCCACGTATAGCATCCAGGCCTCTTAGATCTCCAAAGTCGGAGTGAGTTCGACTATGAAATCCGCCAGAGCCTGGGATTTGATCGCATGCCGAGCTTCTTATTCTAAGTCAAACTCAGAAAGTTGAATCGCCCAACTCATCATTCGGCCTGCCAAATCCGGCTTATGTAAGACTTGCTGGATTGGTTGGTCGGTGCATATCACGATGGTATGACTCTGGAAATATGGCTGGAGTCGCTTGGCGGTCACCAATAGTGCAAAGGCCGCCTTCTCTAGCTTTTGGTATCTCAACTCGGAATTCTTGAGATCCCGGCTTACAAAGTATACTGGAAATTCGGACTTGCTATTTTCTCTAACTAACGCGGCGCTTACCACCTCCTCTCCCACCGATAGGTATAGAACTAGTGTTTTGTCGGGTTCTGGCTTGGATAATACTGGTGGAGAGGCGAGACACTTCTTAATCACCTGGAAAGCAGCTTCACACTCCGAGCTCCAGCAGACGGTAGCATCCTTTTTCAGCAGCTTAAAAAAGGGGAGTGCCTTGTCCGATGACTTTGGGAGAAAACGAGTTAACGCGGCCAATCTACCAGTTAACTGTTGTACTTCTCACTTATTTGTAGGGAATTGCATGTTCAATACCGCCTAGCATTTATCCGGGTTGACTTCTATTCCCCTGTGGGTTAACATGAACCCTAGGAATTTACCCGCGGTCAACCCAAACGCGCACTTGAGGGGATTTAGCCGGATATTATGATCTCTTAGTCTTCGGAAAGTTTCCTTTAGGTCTCTGACGTGATTCCCGCTCGAATCTGTTTTGACGATCATATAGTCAATATACACCTCTATGTTTCGGCCGAGTTGTTGTGCGAAAACCCTGTTCATCATACGCTGATAAGTGGCGCCGGCATTCTTTAAGCCGAAGGGCATCACGTTATAACAGTAATTGGCCTCGCCCCCTCTGAATGTCGTTTTTTCTCGGTCTTCCGGGCTCATGGGAATCTGGTTATATCCGGAATAGACATCCATGAACGACAACGTCTTGAACTCGAAAAAACTGTTGACCAGCTAATCTATGCTGGGCATTGGGTAAGAATCTTTGGGACATACTTTGTTGACATCAATATAGTCAACGCAGACCCTCCATTTGCCATTAGATTTCTTGACCATTACAACGTTGGACAACCATGTGGTGTACTGGATTTCTCGTATGAAGCCGACCTCCAACAACTCTTTGATATGCTTTTCCAACGCTTGGTTTCGTTCTGGTCCGAGATTCCACTTCTTTTGGGCCACTGGTTTTGAGCCGGTATACATCGATAATTTGTGACAACAAAAAGTTGGCCTTATCCCCGGGATTTCTGAAGCCGTCCACGCGAAAATGTCCCAATTGTTTTTGAGGCATTCTATTAGCTCGGTTCTGGCAACCAGGTCAGTTATTTTCCCAATCTTAGTGATTTGAGAAACTTGAGGCCCAATCTGAACTTCTATGAGCTCGTCCACTGGTTCCAGCCTCCATTCCTCCATGTCTTCTCTGACGTCGAGCTCCACCAAATTTACAGGCTTTTCTTGTTGTTTCCCAACGGTTGTCTGCTCCTCTCGATCTTCCTTCTGGGGTGACGTTGAACCGACCTCGTGTCCTCTCACCATATTGTAATAACATTGGCAAGATTCATTTTGATGTCCAAAAACGGTTACCACCCTACCGTTGCCACCTATCATCTTCAGCTTTTGGTGTTTGGTGGACATTAAGGTGTCCCATTTGTGGATAGTCGGCCTTTCGAGTATGACGTTGTACGGCAAAGGGAATTCGGCGACCACAAATTTTACTCTTTCTGACTTGAACGCGTCCTTTGTTCCCAACGTAAGCCGTAGCTCAATGGAGCCTTTGAGCGTTGTATTTTCACCATTGAAACCTGTTAACATTGTTTTACACGGTTTCAAGTCCACTTCGTCCAAATTCATCCTTTTGAAAGCGGCCCAAGATATTGTTGATTTGAGGGGAAGCTGAATGAAGATCAAGTGAAGATTCATGCAAGGTTCAAGACGTGAAGGTTTTGGCTTTCAACATGGATCAAGATTTGAAGAAGTGATGTTTTTGATTTAAATGTAAAAGGTTTGAAGGCATTGTGATGATCCAAGTTTTAGTTACATATCATTCATACATCATACAAGCATTGCATCATATAAGTTTTTAAGTAATT
>PYAF01000329.1:1837624-1850111 GCA_007407185.1 Glycine tomentella
GGATAGTGTTTCTCCAAGGGAGATAGGTTTTCTCCAAAGACAACTGAGTAGGTTTCTCAGTGTGGGTTTATCTTCTAAGGGTCTAATAGGGTTTTAGATCTCTGAACTTTCTCTAGGGTTGAGGAAGAGAAGATTGTAATTGCTTGTAAGAAACATAATTGCAATAGTGGAAATCTACTCTAGTGTTGAGTAGAAGAAATTGGATGTAACCTCATAGGTTTTGAGGTGAACCAGTATAAATCTTGTCTCTTGATTTATATTCTGCAATTTACATCATATCTTGTGTGAATGATATCTTGTGTATTGTGTTTTCTTCATTGTGAAGTTGATTCTTGAAGTATTACAAATCTTGGATTGTTTTTGGATAAAGTTTAATTGATTTTGTGATAAAGATCCAAAGGGAATTAAACTCTGATTTTAAATTTGGATTTTGGTTGAAAGAAAATTTTAAATTCACCAAGGTTAACCAATTCACCCCCCATCTTGGTTAATTGTGAGTGGTTCTTATTTTCCACAGATATGATGTCTGCTGAACTGCCATTATCCACGAATATCCTTTTGACTCGGTAGTTGGTTATGGTCCCGGTAATCACTAGGTCGTCTTCATGGCCAGGGATCACATCTCTCATATCTTCTTAAGTGAAAAAGAGTATGGGGAGCTTGGGTTTATTACTACGTTCCTTGAATTTGGGTTGCTCCCTTATAGCCAAAACTTCTCTAAGGTATTTTCGACGCTGGTTAGATGTGTCATCTCCTCCCCCATTGCTCCAGAAATCACATTGCATTCAAATTCTGGCTCTGGGAACTCTTCGTCGTCATGTTTGTTTCTCTTTTCATCCCGATCTTTCTGGTCGTCAGTTTGGTTGTCTTTCCGCTTGCCTCGTTGTCCTTGTGTTTTGATAACGTACCGCCGTAGGTTGCCTTCTCGGATGAACTTTTCAATAGCATCTCTCAGATCCCAGCACTGATCAGTCGTATGACCCGGTCTGGTGTGAAATTCGCAAAAACAAGAGTAATCAAGACTGGCCATTTTAAATACGAGTCGAGGTCGATCTACCTTCTTCATTTCTGTGAGCCCCACCTCTCTCCATACCTGTGTCCGAGAAGTGTTTAACAGGGAATATTTGTGGTATTTGGTATCATATCGTCCGGGTCTGGGAACGACATCAATATTTCTGCCAGGATGAGCATTTCCGGGGTGTTGGCGGTGTCGCGGGGGAGAATGTTTCCTTTTGGGCATCGTATTAGCGATCTCCATCTGCTCCAGCTCCAGGTACTTCTTTGATCGAACCCTAAATTCCAGCAGAGTCTTTACCGGGTCTTTATAAATGGATTTAGCCAGTCGCGAGGATCCGCTGAGTCTGGTTGACAACAGATGCACATGCACCTTTTCTTCCAAGCCCTGTACTTGTAGGGCGACCTCCTTGAACCGATCCAGATAGCTTTGCAACGTCTCCCCAGGCTGCTGACGAATCTTCCCCAAAGCGAATTCGGACTTAGGCTGTTTCTTACTTGTTGCAAAATTAAGTAAGAATTTCTAGCCGAAATCCTCAAAATTGAGGATCGACCGAGGTGGGAGTGTGTGGAACCATGTCTGCGCCGCACCGGTCAGAGTAGTAACGAAAATCCGAGAGATTATTGGCTCATCAATCCCTCGGATGCACATTTGCATATCGAACTCGTCAATATGCACTTGTGGGTCCTGACTTTCGTCGTATTTTTACAGGAAAGATCTGTCAAAATCTTCTGTAAACTGGGCATTTACGATCTCGTCCACAAACGAGCTGTTATTGTGCTGACCACGTCGGTACTTTCTTCTGTACACCTCGGCCTCTGTTCTGAGTTGGTAATTCGAACTCTGAAATGATTTTGCTGGGCTTATTCCTACTCTGGTGGTCTGATGTGGGATCTTGGCTCGCACATCATGATGCTCTGGATTGGCCTCTCTTGTCTACCGATGAAAAGGTGCGCCGAGCTCAAAATGAATATTCTGCTCTGGCGTGCTTATGTCTGCTTCATGTGTCTGCTGCTGATGGGTATTCGGATATCTTGCCCAACTTATCTGGGGAGAGACGGTTGTCCCTGGACCGGGTTCTCGATATGTCCAATGCGCCGCTCCATGTGCTACAATCGGTGTTCTCCATCGTGTTTCCATCTCACACAACGCTCATCTAACTGCGCGATCATACTGTTCATATCCTCCTGGCGTTGAAGGGCATGTCGCCTTTCAAGCCGTTCAATTTGGGATAGAATGGATTCCAGCATGTTGTTAATAAAACACTGAATCGATTCTTGGTCCATCTCGACCGGCGTGGGTAGTGTGTTACCCGGCATGTCTGCTCTTGGCAGTGCTGGCGATGAGGCAGTGTCTAAAACTGCATCTTCCACGTGGACTGTATGTGGTGCTATGGCCGCAGGTGGTTCTTCATTTTGGTGACTTCTCGTGTTTACCATGGTGAAAATCGAAATTTAGCGTTCCTCACAGACGACACCAATGTTCTGTTCAATGAGAACAGATGTCCAACAAACAGTTGGGTAATTAATATGGGATCAACTCTCTCTCTCTGAGAATGCTTATGGTAATGCAAACACCTCAGAAAAGAAGGATCACAATACTCACAAGACCACAATTGGACGTGGGTGTGTGCACTGTGTATAAGGAAAAGAGAGAGTAAGAATGTGTGTACCTTACATCGTAAGAGATGCTCATATTTATAACCAATCACCTTGAAATCAGTTGAGAAGTTACTAACAAAATTTACCAGGATTCCCGGAAGATCTGTTGATCATGGCTTAGGAACGGTTACCGCCTCCTACCTACTATTAGAAGCATTCAACGGAGTGATTTGACTTAGTCGTATTAGGCCTATTAAGATGGCCCATACCAAATATCCACAACAGGTGAACATTTTAACAATCCAAAACTTTATCCAACATTATATTTTGCTGGGGTTTACTATAAGATAAGATGGATAAGTTTAAAAAAAAAAAAAAATCATTTAGGCAACAGGCGTCTTCTACTAAAAATAATAAAGTTCAAGTCAAATAAATTACTAAAATTTTTCTTACGATTATTTAAAGTAGTTAGATAGTCATAACTTAAATTCAAGACTTATAATTAAGCTGAACTGAAAATATTTCATGTGAATTGATCCATGCATTCCGTGGTTGGATAGCATTAATTAGTTTCCACTCAAATTACTTTCTAATTTTTTGATTTTACAGAATTAATTTTAGTTAAATTCAGAATTTAAATTTGTTTTACTAGGTCCTTCTAATTTTCAATTTTTGAAACTAAATCATAGGACGCTTGAAACTAAATCCTAGGGAGGCCTACGAAGATTAGTTGAAAATTTCTAAGTTTTGCTGATGAAGCAAAAACCTTGATAAAGATGGTGTAAGTCATGTCTACATATAAAAATTTAACATAATTTTCACTGTCATAGGCGTTGTTTAGGGCCGGGCCTATTTAAATTAAAAAAAAAACATACATAATTAAAATAACTTGTGCTACTTACCATGTCGTTTTCACTCGTTTTCACTTTTCAGCACTGGGACACCCAAGTGTGACAATTTGGAATTCATTCACATAGATGGGCTCCAAATTAATGCTGGGAGTGTTGAGGGGCAAATATCATGTGATAAAGATGGTGGACTTCTTCCAGCAGCTAGGCCCAACCTGATGTCCACAGGGAGGAATTAACTTTCTACACCAACCATTTTTTCAATACACCAAACATGCACAGTGTAATTTAGATATTGTCCTTCTCATAATTCATAAGTTTCATACGGACATACATCATTCAACTTCTTACGGATTGTCGATCCGTATGAGTCATATGGATTGACAATTCATATGACTCTTATGGATTGTCGATCCGTATGATTCATATGGATTGACAATCCGTACGACTCTTACGGATTACCGATCCGTATGACTCATGGATTGACAATTCATATTGACTTTTACGGATTACCGATCTGTAAGAGGGTAAAGTTGAAAATAAAAAAATATGCTGAGTGTATTAAAAATATACTAAGTGTATGAAGTATAACTCCTACAGGGATTATTGAGATTTGTGTGGGCCAATCCAGCACTGGACTTTTATAATAGTGAGTAGTGACAGTCTTATGTCTCGACAGCTGCTTTCAGTACCTCCAAGATGCTTTATGTTTTTTTTTTTTTCTTTTATGAATTGATCATTATGAAAACTCAAAATCTGTAATTAATCCATTGTGAATTGATCATTCTGGAAGCCAAAAAAAGAGATGCAAAAATCAACTTGAAGGTACAAGAAACAACAGTCTAACGCCTCATGCTGTTTTAAAGAAGGGAAAAAAAGAAGCTCTGGCTGACTCGGTATATCAATAATTGGGTTTAGAGTTTGGACTATATGCTTTGTTGTTAGTGGAGAAATGCTTTATTATTTTATTTTCTTAAAGTTTGATTCTATGTGATTTTGAGTCTTGATCTACACCAATATGGCAATATACTTGAGAAAAATATGCTTCGTGATGATATATCGGTTGTTTTGTATTCTTATATATATGTTTTGAAATAATGGTGATATTCTCTTGTTGTTTGGATTAAAAGTTTCAAGTGTACATTTCCCATAAAACATAAGGAAGAAAAATGGGAACTTGGTCCTATGATGAGGATCTGGTGGCCCTAGAGAGAGGAGAATAAGACAAATATATATATATATATATGAGTAAATTACATTCACATCTCTTGTATTTTTTTAAAGTTGTATCTGATACCCCTCCCATTTTATACATTATTGGTCTCGACGAATACGTCAAGACTGTTGATTTCATTGGCCCTGATGGCGCCAATGTCCAAAGTGATGACGATGACTACAATGGTGGTGGTTGTTTCGGTGAGACTGGGTGCTCTCGGACGCTATGTTGGTGGACAAGGATGACGATGAGGAGGAATGGATGATATTGCCATGAGAGAGGGAGGATGAGGATAAGGAGGAGGTGGTAATAGTAAGTGAAGAAGAATTGTTGAAGAAGAAGAGGATTTGTAAAACCAAGCTATTTTGAGGAAGAAGATGAGAGTGTTTTAGACATAATTTTTTTACTAAAAGTCGTGATCAACATGTATCTATTTTCTGTTAAATTATTAAACAATGTTTAGGAGGGAGGGGTTTTGAATGTAATGTGAGCTAAATAATTAAAGAGTTTTTTGTAGGTACAAAAAAGGAGAGGGTATCAGATGTAATTTGAAAAAAATACAAGGAGTGCGAGTGTAATTTACTTTATTTTCTTATGTGATTAAATGAATTAGAACACTTAAATCAAGTTACTAGTAAAATTGGTTCATGTTCAAATCCTAAGCAGTTATTGGGTATAAAACAAACCATTTTGAGACAAGAATATTCATCTTGAGTACATTCATGATTCCCAAAGGTTAATCACTGCTTACGACATGCAGAGATTACTTCTATCAATACCATCGTTAGAAGAAAAAAATTGATAAGAGTTTTAACATGAAAGATTGCTTAAAGATTGGATTTTTAGTAAGAGTGAGATTAAATATTTAAATGTGATTAAAATTTATTTTAAATAAATTATTAGACTCAGGAAAAAAAATGTGGAAAAAAAGAAGTGTTCACTAGTTTCAAAGTCTAAAATTCATGAGTTAAAAAGGAAATTGAAATTTTGTAATTAATAATTTAAAATATTAGTTTAAGTGAAATCTTTATCTTATCGTATCACAAGAAGGGTTTTAATGGTACACGTATTAACTAAAAAAGTGTAACTCAAATTAAAAGTGTATATAAATTATTGTAATGTATATGAATTATGGTAAATTTTTCTTGGGATAAAACGAGGGATGATAATGGAAAAGATTTTGGTAGGGTATTATAGTACATGTTTCCATACATTTGAAAAAATACTTGTATCCAGCGGTAGCAATTTTAATCCTTATTCTCTTGTACATTGGATACATACATACATATATATATATATACATACATATATATATATATATATATCCATACCTGCACCCATGACCCACATTTTACTTATGTATAAAGTTAATAAATTAAAAAATATATATTAATTTTTTAAAAAATTACTATAAATAAATTGAAAGTTCACTTTTAAATAATCCAAACATAACATTAAAAATAAATAAATACAACATGATTCCTCCTAACTTAACTCACAAATAAACAACATTAAAAAGATAATCATCCAGTATACTAATTCTTAACGTAAATGTTTTAATCGCTTAACAAAATCTGTAATTAAACTTGAAGATTATGTGATAACGATACTATGTAAGATCTATCAACAAAGTCATAAATTAATTTATACGTAAAAGTAAATAATAATTTAATATTTTTAAATAGAGTGAAACAAGTATATATAATGTATGTTAAATCTAATATCATCCTTCTACACAAAATAATATTTGGAATTTACAAGTCAATCCGAAACAAAAATGATATTTTAAAACATATGGATAATTTGGTCTCAACATAAAAGTGCTTACATAAAATTTACAAGCCAAAACCATGATGTACTCCACCATAGCAACATAAAAATGCTTATATAAAATAAAATCAACGACATATCCTTAGTTCAATAATCTCAATTACAACATTGCATAAATTGTGACTTTAAAATACCAATTGAATTAGAAACATTTAATTATTTTTTTACATTTTTACATAAAAGTATATATATAATATAAATTATTTACTTAAAGTAACATTTTAATTATATATATATATATAGAGAGAGAGAGAGAGAGAAAATGTGTGGGACAGAACGAGATGAGTACTAATATATCCATACCTACATCTTTGCAAAAATTTGTGGGTAAATACTCGCTCCATCCCCAACCCAAATAAGTGGATAATGATCCTATCTGCTTAATGAATATTTTTGTAGATGCTCATAAAATCTAGGTCCATTTTTTCATCACTGGATAAAATAAAATGGTATGCATAGCTGTATATTATGCAAAAGTAAAGGAAGATAAGGTTTTACCAAAGAAGAAGAAAACGAAGGAAAAATTTTCCTTGTGTGGTTTGATTAAAGAGGAGTTAATGGACAGAAAAGGTGTGTGTCTTTATGGTTAGCAAGGGAAGGGGATATCCGGTCTCCATCCTTTTCTTCTTTAAACACCTTTCAAAAAGGACAACGTGCTATTTGTTCTTCGTTCTCATTTAATTTCATCATATGAGTATGTGGTCCACAACAAGGGAAGTTCGTCAAGCAATTGTAAGAGCCAATAATATGAGTTTAATTTGAGACAGAGTGGCCCATAGCTAGCTGAAAAGATGATGCATGAATGTAGTGTGTACCTAACATCTAAGAGACTCGAAAGAATCCTTTTTTTTTTTTGGAACTATTTTTTTAGTCTCATTATATCATATAAAATACAAGAATTTTTGTTATATTTTGTTTTAGTGATAAAATTTAATTTGAATTTTTGAATTTTACTTAAAAAAATATAACTTTTATTTTCTCTCTCTTACATTAAAAAAATATTTTTTAAAAAAAGATGAATTCTTAAACATTCTTTCCTTAACATTTAACTTTAAACATGAAAAACTTTTAAATAAAAATAACGATAAATTTAATGAATAGAAATTCTTACCCTCAAGAATCACGTTGACGATACTCTAAACCTTCCTCTGCGCGTTCCACATCCCAAGGGCCAACTATGAACTATCCCAGTAGGAACATCCACGCCGCGCTACAAAAAAATGATTTATTTTTTTTTTCAGCTAAAAAAGCATTTTTTTTGACTAAAAATCGTCATAAATTTAAATTTTGATGGTCAGGATTAACTGTTAGATATAACGTCAGAGAAAATTATGACGATTTCTATAAGAATGATGGTAATTCTACCAAAAAAATTATGATGGCTAAAAACTGTCACAATTTCTTTTCCATTTTTTTTTTAATTTTTTCCAGATTTCTATTTTGGCGGTTTGAAAATGGTCCCAAAGTTTTTTTTCAAAAACAGTATTTTTTTATTAAAAAAACACATATTACTATTTTTCTAATTTTAATCATTTCCATTAGTTCTATAATTATTTTCATTCATATTTGACTAAATATAAAAATTGAAATAATATATGAAATTTCTATTCTCTCAAATATAAATACTATATAATTACTATAATTATTAATATTAAAACATTTGTCATTAAAAATATTAAACAATTTCAAATGTAATTTTTATCCAAGCTTACACTCAAATGTTTTTTTGAATGAATATGAGAGGCAGTGATACATATTAATTAAACTTAATTGCTCTTGAATGTATTTCACAACTTCAATAATAATCTATGATGATTTTTGTCATTAATTTAATAAAATCCAACAAAATTTGATTACAATCTTCCAGACTTATAACCTTGTCAATATATTTATTTATGCAATTAAAAATATCAAACATAAATTCAACATGCATAAAACTTAGTATAATAACAAGTTTCAAGTTAAAACAATGTGCATGCATAATGTGTTCAAGGAAATCTAATTAGTCAATCCATTGAAATTTTGAAACATATATTATATCCAAAAGAGTATATATCAAAAGGAAATTAAGCAACATATGTCAAGTTGCATGGAAATTACTATCTAATGATGATCCTCCTCTTGGTGTTGACTCATCTTGTCCACTTCCTTCATCCTATAAAATAAACATCATATCATATCAATTGTTAATGATATATTAAATTTAACAAAAATATATGAGAAGTACTTACAACTACATTACTAGTATTATGACCAAACATAACACCAATGCATTCAATGAATGAAAACCATGATTAGAAAATAATGTCATCATTCAGACAACAGACACACTAATCCTGCATGGAGTATATAGATAAGGGCACCAATGAAGTAATTTATATATGAAAAAAATATTAAAAATCTTCCTTTCTGTAGTGACTTCCTCTAATTTTTCTTAAAAATATCTAACTCCCAAATAATTCCCATGTGTCGAGAAAAACATAACTGAATTCAATTGAATTCCTTTATTTTCCATCATTATCTAGTGAACCATGAACCAGCCATGAACAAATAAGTAAAATAACATAATATGTTACCATAGGTAGAATGTTGGTGGTTGAAATATCATCATTGGGTGCAAAGTGAGCAGCAATCATATGAATTCTGCGCTTCACTGACTCACTCTCCATTTCTACCAATAAAAATGCTTCACAAAAATTTGAGCTAAAAGGATAATGCAGGATGGCACCAGCATCAGAGGATTACAAAAATTAGTGCTCACAAAGGCTCCATTCACTGGTCATACTTAGGAGTTGTATTCTTTTTGTTACACAACAATTTTCTCAATATGATTAGAGTTTGGAGTTGTATTCTTTTTGTTACACAACAATTTTCTCAATATGATCAGAGTTTGGAATTCTATAATGTGACTCCTCCTATCACTCTGCCCTACTATTTCTATTTGACTACAGTCGCCAGTCATCACCTAATCCCCACTTTCTTTTTTTTTGGGCAGCTTCCCACCCTATCAATTCCACACGTCCACATCATTTCAATTTTCAAAAACTCACGTTTTTCCTATGATGCAAAAACTCTACAAATTTATGCTTCTTATCAAACAATACAAAATACTAATTACTTACTTTAGTTTCTATCTTTTATTTTCTAAGAATTAAATAAAAGATATATTTTCATCTTTTTAAGAATTCATTTAAAATATCTTTTACATTAAATAAAAGATATAGGTTCTATTCCATCTGGAACCAAGATATTAGTTTCAAAAAGTGATAAACAATGCATAAGCTTCTTTACTGCATTTTTAGTCAAAATTTCTAAGTTTAAAGAAAAAGCTGAAATTGGACAGGAAACAAACAAAAAATATTACCCTATACAAGAATTTAGAGCAAGGTCTTAGAAATAAAAAAATCACAAAAGCAGAGCTGCATCATATGAGGGATAAATAAACTCACCATGAAATAAACAAAGGGAAAGAGTGATGCCACTGACAATGCTGTAATTGATTAAAAGAGAAAGAGACATCAGAGATAAATATAGAAGATGTTTCAATCAACTGATAGATATAGATAACAATATTAATACATTTTAATCAATTTTATTTTTAATTAATAAATAAAAGTGGTATTCATATCCATTAATAATATTTGCATAAATTTTACTTAATAATAAAATATTTAAGTACAAAAAGTACGTGTTATAGAAAATTTTAAAAGTATAAATTGGGTGATGTGCCATTGTGTTTTTTAATGTCACTATATTTAGAAGCATTATGCCACTTCCTGCATCAACTGCTGGTGGAAGAAAAGAGAGGTCTTGGTGGTGGTGGAGCTCTGTTTTCTCTATGTTGCAATGGAGTTTAAGCAGGGCGTGATTTAAAGGAAATGATGTGAAGATAGAATTGGGCATTAAAGAGAAAGCAGATCATAGTACTACTCATTTTGATACAATTTTTTTTCTATTTCATTTCAATATTATTTTATTAATGATTGTTTTATAAATGTCTCTTATTGTATGAAAATGCACTTCATGATTTTCATTTATATCATAGACGTTCAAATCTTTGCTGAAATGCTTTATCACTTCACGCTTGGTGGATTCATGCTATTCTACTAATGTCAAGATACAGGAGAACCTTAAATGATAAGTTACTACAGTTTTGATTGTCTTGAAGTTGTCGCAACAACAGAAATAATCAAGCCACCTTGCTGTTATGCCAACATACCACTTGATAATATCAGCATCCTCAAGTGCAACAACAAATTCAATTGGCCTTGGACGACCCATATGATTTGTAAACCCAACCAACTTCATAGCCTTTCTTACAAATAATTTTGTTACTCTTCTTCCTTTACCCTTATTTCTTCTCCCTCTATCGCCTTCCTTGCTTTTATAGGATTCAAATGTTTATCTACCTACTCTTGGAACTTATCATAAAATTGGAGACTTCACTTACCTTGACACCATCAAATTCAATATATATATATATATATATATATATATATATATATATATATTCTAGGCGACAATTAAATGTTTGGAGAATCAACATTTATCCTTGTCCTACAATTAGACAATTATGTAGCTGAAATAATCAGTTTGAATGAATATGCACTTGGTCAATCTTTTTTGAATAAAAATTGACAATTTCTCCAAGCTTTCCAAAAACAAGTCAGTAATTACTAAAAGTTCAAACATGCACATCATGATTATATTTGAGTATAACGATGAAGTATTCAAACTAAAGCAAAGAAGAAATAAGACATTTCATCAAACACCTTGCAAGCAACCTAAATTTGGCTGTGAAAAAAAAAATACTATTACATTATTTGAGCACTATCAATTGAGAATCAGTACCATAATTGCAAATGTGTTTTAGGAGTCAGTGTCTCTACTCCTCACCTTCCTTCCAAGCTGTCAAAAAAGAAATTTCATAGTTATAATTCATAGTAACCAAAGAGGCTTCAAAACAACTTAGAATACAAACACCAAACTCCAGCGGAGGTAGGAGACACGGCAGATAAAGAGGACTGAACTCCACCGGAGGAATCAACAGCGAGAGCGGCTTGCACGAGCTTCCGTTGGAGATCGAAGGTGAAATCGGTGGAGGCCTCGATGTCTCTTAAATATTTTGGCGCTATGAATGAACCCTAAATGAGAGTTGGAGTGTGGGTGCTCGAGTTTGGGTGCTGGAGTGTGGGTGTCAGAGTTTGGGTCACTACACTTGCAATTTTTTTAAAAATAATATGCAGTACGGTTTGTTGCAATTTTTTTAAAAAAAATAATATATTAACACACATGCTGTAAATGCCTGATGGTTAGTGTTAAAAAAATTGTAACATTGTGGTGGTTTATTGAGACCGTCACAATGAAACCGCCAGAAATAAATAGTTTTTTTTGTAGTGACGTGTCAAAATAGTTTCAAGTACGGCTGAATGCTCCGCCATAGCATATTAGAGCACCTTTAGTGCTGGATCTTAGAGAGAGATCTTGAGTTGAAGATCTATACTTTCCAAGATCCACCATTAAAGGGGAGATGAGGATCTCCACGTGGAGACCTGGGTCTTCCACAAGAACCCTCAAGATCCACACATTTTCCAAAAAAAATACATTTTTATTCTAACAGACCACAAAATGGGCGGGATCAACAACCCACAATCTAACAGAAACGAAAAAAAAAAAAAGAAAAGGAACCGATGATACCTGAGGGAAGCAGAGGAGGGGGAGGCTTGGACTGTAGAGGAGGCACCGTAAGAAGGAGGGGGAAGAAGAGGAAAAAAAAAGGAGTAGGGAGGTAGCGGAGGAAGTGAAAAAGAAAGAAAAGGGGGGGAGAAGGAAGGGGAAGAAGAAAGAAGAAAAGGGAGAGAGAAGAAAGAAAGAAAAATGGAGGGGGAAGGGGGGAAGAACGGGTGGAGAAGGGGGGGAGAAGAAGAAGAAGAAAGAAAAAAAAAATAGGGGAGGGGGAAGGGGAAGGGGAAGGGTC
>PYAF01000329.1:1851742-1866119 GCA_007407185.1 Glycine tomentella
TCAAACACTTTACGAAGATAGTGATGAACAAATATTGAGCTATCTACGTGAGATGCAACATCAAGGAGGCAACAACAATCAACGTCGAAGGCCTAGAAGAGTCATTAATCGCAATCGTGAAGATGGACATCTACGATTGATGAATGACTACTTCTCAGAAAATTCAGTTTACACAGAGACTCAATTCCGACGTAGGTTCTGAATGCGGCGACAATTGTTCAACCGAATTGTGAATGCTCTTAGTAACCACGATGAGTATTTCCAATTGAGACCTGATGTTGTTGGTAGAATGGGTCTCTCGCCATTACAGAAGTGTACTGCAGCTATCTGTATATTGGCATACGGATCACCTGCTGATTGTGTTGATGAGTACATTAGAATTGGCGAATGCACCGCAACTCAATGCTTACAAAAATTTGTAAGGGGTTTCATTGAGATATTTGGAGAAGAGTACTTGAGAAGGCCCAACAACAATGACATAAACCGCCTTCTACAAATTGGAGTTGCACGAGGGTTTCCAGGTATGTTAGGTTCTATTGATTGCATGCATTGGGAGTGGAAAAATTGTCCAGTTGCATGGCAGGGTCAATTTCGTAGAGGTGATCATCGCAAACCCACAATAATACTTGAAGCAGTTGCTTCACAAGACTTGTGGATTTGGCATGCATTTTTTGGAGTTGCGAGTTCAAACAATGACATTAATGTGTTAAATCAATCGCCTGTGTTTGATGAGGTTTTGCAAGGTCGAGCTCCTCCAGTACAATTTTCAATTAATGGAACTCCATACAATATGGGGTACTATCTTGCAGATGGTATTTATCCTAATTGGGTCACATTTGTGAAGACCATACCAATGCCACAAGGTCCGAAAAGGAAATTATTTTCAAAATGTCAAGAAGCAGTGAGAAAGGATGTTGAACGAGCATTTGGTGTGCTTAAATCTCGATTCGCAATTATATGTGGTCCATCGCATTCCTGGAACATGGATACAATGAAGGATATAATGTTGGCATGCATTATATTGCATAACATGATTGTCGAAGACGAACGAGATACATTTGGTGGTAATGTCGATGTTGATTATGATCACGTAGATAATGACATTTCAAATGTTGAAGTATCTCGTGGTTTTCCTCCTGACTTTGCTACATACTTGCAAACAAGACGTGTTATGCATACAAGAGAAATTGATCAACAACTTCAAGCCGACTTGGTAGAACATATTTGGGAACATTTCGGTCATAAAAATGATGAAAATTGATTTTTCTTTAAAATTAATGTCTTGTATTTTTTTTATCATCAATTTCATGTATTTTTCACTTATTTAACATTTAGTTATAAATAAAAATTATTTAAATTTTGTCATTTCTTAATGTTAATATATTTTTTTTCTATGCATTACTAATTAAAATTTATTACTTAATTAATTTAATTTAATTTAATCAAAATTAAAAATTTTAGTGAGACCCATTAAAGGTGCTCTAAGATCTCAATTTGAGATCTACTATTAAAGCAAAAAATATTACAGATCTTATAAGATCTTCCATCCTACATGGCACTGTGAGATCCACCATAAAATAACTTAAGATCTCAAATTTGGATCTCCCATTAAAGTGCTCTTATATCACTCCAAAGTTAACAATCTCATATTTTGGGTCAAATCAATGCATAAAAAGGAATGAAATCGCACAAGCATTATCATGATCACAGTATAAATAAATGTCCTATTCACATAAATATAAGAGCATCGTCAGCACTAAAAGTTGATTTAATTGGGTTGTTAAATTTATTTCAATTAAAATAATTCGTCACATCAAATTTAAGAATATTTACTAACTTTTAATCTAATTAATAATAAAAATAAACTTATAAAACTCAGTTGATTTCTTAATTGATTTATTTTTAGTGAGTTCATTCTATCTTTTCACATACTCAAAAACTTTCACTTTAATTTATTTATTTTTAATAATTAAACACCCTGTTTGAGATTGTTTGTCAATGAGAAGTTCATAAGAATTCATGTATATATGATAGTATGTTTAATTTAATTCGCATTAACAACTAAAGAGTTAACATAAACGATGTAAAAAAAAAGAATTAACATAAACAGCTCAATTAGAGTTTATCTTCTCTTCTCTTAATCAATAGTTGAATAAATTTATATATATATTAAAAAGAGAGAATTTCTCAGTGCCAATAATATCAATGAGAAAACCAATTTTTATAATATTTTTTAAAAAAAGTCATTCCAATCATAATTTGTAATTAATTAATAGCTTAGAACTGTTTTACATTGTCGTTAAACTCTATCAAAACCCATAAGTTTTGAAAGATAACATAAAGTTTCTCTAATGTATAACAGAAAAAAGATTAATGATACAGCTTGTTTTTGACGAAAATCTCAACCATACAGCAATCGCTAGCTATATAACTTTTGAATGTATCACTACTAGTATATATGATGAACTACATCTTTACTCTTTAGACTATTAGTATATATAATTTTTTGCAACAGATCGAAATTGCAAGTTCCTCTGGTTGGCAGAGAGACTGTGTGTATGTGTTTTTAGGGTTTACCTAAGTGGTCATCAGTTTCACCAGAGAGTCAAATCCACAGTCGTTTCGCCACCAACCCAATTGAACCCTCTTTCCAACGCCGGCGGTGTGATAATCAGCGCTTCCGCCATGCTGTTCAGCAACTCCGGCATGTTAAACACTTCCTCTTCATCCCAAAAGAACCTTCCTTCGGACGAAAACTCCGAAGAATCTTCGTCCAAAGAGAAGCTTCCGGAACCTGCTGATCCCTCCGAGGAACCCTCCCTTTGAAGTTGTTGAGACTCTAAACATGAAAAATGCTTCTCCGCCGCCTGCGTCGCCGCAAACTGAATGGCCCTAACGGAACACGTCCGCGAGTTGAGGCGCGGCAACGAGGTGGCGGCGTTCGGGAAGTTTAAGGAAGCACTGTCGCCCTTGAAAGCCAAGGCGGCAACATCGTACGCTATAGCAGCCATGTCGGGGTGCGCGAATGTTCCGAGCCACACCCGGGTGTTTTTGTTGTTAGGTTGTCGCAGCTCGCACACCCACTTCCCGTTCCTCTGCCTCACTCCCTTGTACACCGGGTGTCGTGTCTCGTGGAACTTCTTCCTCCCTGCCCTCCGCTTCTGCATTGTGTTCTGTGTTGTTGTTATTGTGTTTTAGCTTATTAGGCTTGGCGATACCAAAAACAAATGTCTATGGAAAGTCGTAAGATCATGTATGTATGAGGATTAACTTACCTTATCTACAAGGTCAAGGAAGTAAGTGATCAGATAAAAGAAGAGTCAACGACTGAAACCCTAATATTATGGGATAGAGATATCCAAGTCAGTACTAGTAGTGATAGTGGACCTAAATCCGAATATCGAACAAGAGATCCCTAACAAATCTATAACTTTTACACTGACGCGAGGAATTAGGCTGAAGTTTTAGTACGTGCTGGAGTGTTTTGATGAGGGTGATTTTATATGGTGAGAAAAAAAATATATCTGTGGAGAACGTGCGGGGACCTGTGTGGCATGTTGCGACACAACGATGTGACGCGGTTGGCATGGAATGTGACATAGCTACAGAAACTTATTGTTGCACCAGGATGGTGTGAGAAGCGTGCTAAAATTGTTTGGACCAGAATATTTTATGATATACGTGTCTGACTGCGAAGTTTGATTCACATACCCACGTGGAGGAAAAGAAAATTAAAAAAATACTCCTACATAAAAAGTTTATGTGAAGTCATTATTTCGTAAAATTCGTTTCATATTAGGGATTAGTAGTTACGATAATCTTTATGTAATTGCTAAGTTGTTAAGAGATTGATAAATTATTGAGTATGGGTAGGTTTGTTGTCATTATTGTTAATTATTTATATTATTGTTGTTGTTATAATAAACAATTGTACGGATTGGTGGACGAAGTGAGACTTGGACTTGGAGTTACACGTGGCGAGTTTAAAAATAGCTAAATAGACGTTAAGTGTGAAGGGTTTACATGAGTAATGACGTGAAGACCCACTCACGGGACACTACAATGAAATTGCTGAAAAACTTAATTTAATTGTTTAGAAAGAACAGAAAATCCCTCAAAAAAGAAGAAGAGAAATCTGTTATCTCTATTTTTATTGAGTTAGAGTTGCTGTGGGAAATGTTATTATTTTATACAAAAATTATGTTTTAGTACTTTTTTAACTATGTAATCATCAGTAATATTTATCGATTGTGTTTATAACTAATTTTTATGAAATAATTTGATTAGTTATTTTTACTGAATTTTTTTCTTTTAATAATATTTTTATTTATGAGACTTAAATTTTATGTTTTACTTAAAAAGATAAAATCTAGTTCTATTCATATTAATAACTTACTCCTTTAGAAACATAAATCATTAAAATTTATTCAAGTGAATTTTGTCTGCTCTACCAAAATAAAATTTACACTAAAATATGCTTGAATAAATTAAAATTAAATGGATTTTTAAAATTCCGACAAGATGAAGTTGTTGCCATGAAAATAAAAAAAAAAAAAAAAATCCTCTTCATATGAAAGTTGTCTCAATATTTTTGGGCCCTTTCAACGATACACCATGAATGGTCGCACCTCTAAACGAAAATGAATACTCTATATTTCCTTTTCGATCTTCTATTTCTTTCGATTTTATAAGCTTTTAGAAAAATAAATCAAATGAAGATGCTGCATACTTTGTAGGGAATAATATTTATTTTCTCAAAAATTTAATAATAAAATAAATAGTGAGAGAAGAAAAATGGATTGGAGAGGATCCAAACTCCCTCTAAACTATCTCCACATCCCGCACTGCTGGGGTACGCAAGTTTAATTCCTAAAAAAAAAAAAAAAAAAAAAAACTAGTTAAGCAATTAACGATAAAAATAATTTATCAAAACTCAAATTAAGGATGTAATGAAATTTACAGTGGGATATAATAAAAAAAATTATGATAAAGAAAATTTACTTTTGATTTCTAAACCAAATTTATTTGCTTTATATAAAAAGGAACTTTTTAACAAGACCTTCATTGTAACAATATATAGTTAGATGCAATTTTTTAAGAGAAATAGGGTTATACATTGAAGGCTTAAATTTTTTTTACACATTCATCTAATCACTATTTATCATATAGATAAGTTTGTTGATTTTCTAAATAATTATATTAAAATAATTCACACGTGATTTATGATTAGATAATGGTGTAAAATTTTATTGAAAGTGACAATATAAAATAATTTTACATTATTATTCATTCACAATTCATCATTAATATGACTTTTAAAGTAGTTATTATAAAAATTAATAATCTTATCATATATGATGGGTTATATTTGACTAATGATGTAAAATTATTTTATATTATCCATGTGTAACCAATTTTCTCTCTTTTAATTCAATCTTAAATGTTTATCAAATTCTTAATATCATTATTTATCATATTTTTTATTTTCTATCTTCATCTTAAATAATTAATATACGAATTGTACCCATACACACATCAATTTGCTTGTGTTGTTCTGCCTGTTTGTTAATTATGTGGTAACTTGTTGATGTTGAGAATGAATACTCCTCATAGTATATGTAACGCCTGGCCACTTGCAAAATTAATGACTGTCCCCACATACCAACACAAGACTTTTCAACGTGTTTTGTCCTCACTCACACACTTCTTGATAAACTTCCCAGGAGGTCACCCATCCCAGAATTGTTCCAAGTCAAACACGCTTAACTGTGGAGTTCTTAAGTTATGGGCTACCAAAAAGTAGATGCACCTTGTTAGTATAGGTAGTACCTATTATTTCCTTTTAAGTTATCCTCAAATGTAGAGTCTCATACCTGCACAGCCTCTAGATCCCTCTCATTTGGGTGTGTATTCGATTCATTCATGTACCCTTCCCGCTGGAAGCCTGCCAGGAGCCGCTCCTTATTCGTGCCTCATTGCACCAGAGATCACTCCCCGTGCTCGTCAATGCCCAGAATGTTACATGCCCACCAGCTTCTACCTGGTTCGTCCTCGAACCACACTGTACTGGTAGAGAGGCCCTGCTCTGATACCACTTGTAACGCCTGACCACTTGCATGATTAATGATTGTCCCCACATACCAACACAAGACTTTTCAGCGTGCTTTGTCCTCACTCACACACTTCATGAGAAACTTCCTAGGAGGTCACCTATCCCAGAATTGCTCCAAGTCAAGCACACTTAACTGTGGAGTTCTTAAGTTATGGGCTACCGAAAAGTAGATACACTTTGTTGGTATAGGTAGTACCTATTATTTCCTTTTAAGTTATCCTCAACTGTACAGTTTCATACCTGCACAGCCTCTGGATCCCTTTCGTTCGGGTGTGTATTCGATTCATTCATGTACCCTTCCCGTTGGAAGCCTGCCAGGAGCCGCTCCTTGTTCGTGCCTCATTGCACCAGCGATCACTCCCCGCCCTCGTCGGCGCCCGGGATGTTACAGTGTAGGCTGGTGAGTGAGAATGAATACAATTTGAAATTTGACTGCTAAGTTTAGTACCAACTGCCAAGGTTAGTTGAAGGGAAAACATTTAGGAAGTGCCCTCTAATCCAATCATCCAACATGAAAGGGTAAAAAAATGAAAAGAATTCACAATCACAAAATTTTGGTGGCATATTAAATATGGAGCTTTACTCCTCATAGTGTAGGCTGGTGAGTGAGTTGTCCTTGTACAAACTCATAGTGTAGACTCTTGACTTCTTCATTGTTACTTATTTTCCTTATTTACTCAATTGTAGTCATTTAATGTACAAACTTCATTATGTTAAATACAACTGCAAGTCAGCTGTCTTTGTACAAATGTTAGTTAATTGCACTCATTTTCCTTTTTACTTAATTTCCTCAACTTCTTAATTGTACTACCCTAAATGCAGCTTGTTGTGTTTGCTATAATGAGTGGAAGTGGATCCCATTCAACTGGTGGAGATGCATGTGGCTCTTCTTCGATTGCTAGAAGTAAAAGCAAAAATGCCCTTGGGAATAGAACTGATATTGGGTGGAAAATGGGATTGATGTTGATGGTAGTTGTAAGAGAGTGAAATGCAAGTATAGTTCAAAGATTGTGTGTGGTGGAGTTTTCCAATTCAAGCATCATCTTCTGGAGACTAGAGAAGATTTTGAGCCTTGTGCAATGGTGCCATATAAGATTAAAATGCTGATGATGAAAATTGTTGTTGAACCTAAAGAAACAAAAGAAAAGAAAAGGAGATTGATTCGTATTGATGACGATGAAGAAAGTGTTGGGGGGTCAAGGCAACCAACTTGCAGGGACAAAAGGGTTTTGGTTCAAAAGGAAAAGAAGGTAGTGCAAGTAGTGGGAGTGTCAGTGTTCAAGCAACCTTGAATCAATTGATGAAAAAAAAAAGATAAACCCTTAGTTGATGCTTAAGTTGCTGAATTTTTTTTACACAAGTGTCATTCCATTCAATGTTATTAAAAATCTTGCATTTTTAAATATGTGTGAGATGATCGGGAAATATGGACCTGGCTATAAACCTCCATCTTACCATTATATTAGAGAGAAGTTCTTGAAACAAGCAGTGCAAAAAATTGATGACAGTATGCAAGAGTTTAGGGATGAGTGGAAGATAATTAGTTGCTCAATAATGTTTGATGGGTGGACGGATAAAAAAGGTGGTTAATTTGTAACTTTTTGGTGAATAGTCCAAAAGGGGCATTATTCATGTATTCCTTAGATACTTCTGACATCTCAAAAACAACTGACAAAGTTTTTAAGATGTTAGATGACGTTGTTACATTTGTTGGAGACAAGAATGTTGTTCAGGTAATTACTAATAATGCTGTGAATTTCAAAGCAGCAAGAGAATTATTGGTGCACGCTCAGTCGAATTTGTATGGACTCCATGTGTTGCCCATTGCATTGATCTAATGCTTGAGGAGTTGGAGAAACATTTGAAGGTTCATGAAGTTACTATAAAGAAGGGACGAAAGATAACAACATATATATGGTAGAACAATGCTCATCAGCATGATCAAGAACTACACAAATGGGAGGGACTTGGTTAGACCTGGAATGACTAGATTTGCAATTGCTTACTTGACTTTAGCTTGTTTCCATAAAATGAAAGCATCTTTGATGAGGTTGTTCAGTTCTGAAGAGTGGAAAAAAAAATAAGTTCGGTACTTCATAAGAGGGGAGAAAAGTGAAAATTTTGGTTTTGGATAGTAAATTTTGGAAGAATGTATCCATATGCCTCAAAGCTGCTGTCCCTCTTATGGTAGTCCTTCAATTGGTGGATTCTGATCAACAACCCGCCATGAGTTTCATATATGCTGAGATGGATCGTGCAAAGGAAATGATTAAAAGCAACTTCAATAATGTGAAGAAAAAGTAAGTTTTTTAAAGATATCATTTAAACTTTAAATTATATTTTACTTTATTTATCTATGTCTAATCTTAAATATGATTTACTTTATTTATCTATGTAGTTATGAACCTATTTGAGAAATTATTGATACGAGGTGGGAGAACCAACTATATAGACCTTTGCATGTAGCTGCATATTACCTTAATCCTCAGTTGCATTTTGAAGATGACTTTAAAAAGATAATGGAGAAGTGAAAGAAGGATTATTTATCTGTATAATGAGATTGGTAAAGGACATTAGGGTAAGGAACAAAATTAACGGGCAACTTCTTGAATTTCATTTTGGTAAAAGTCTTTTTTCTATGGAAAATGCAATAAACTCTAGGAAGACTATGCCACCTGCAGAATTGTGGAAAATGTTTGGGGATGGATGTCTAGAACTAAAGTGGTTAGCTATTCGTGTTTTGAGCTTAACTTGTAGCTCTTCTGGATGTGAGCGTAATTGGAGTTCATTTGAAATGATAATTGAACTTCATGAGTTTATTTCTGTTTAAATTATATTTGTTTTTGTTTAGTTTAGACAAGTTATGAACTTTGATATTTTATTTTATTTATAGGTTCATACAAAGAGGAGAAATTGTTTGCATCAAAAGAAAATGAATGACTTAGTTTATTTCAGGTACAACTTGAAGCTCAAAAGTAGATAAATAAGAAAATTTGTTATTCTTTCATTTGAAGATATGAAATCTGATGATGAGTAGATAACAGAAGAGGGAGATGATATTTTTTATGAAGACAATGTCAATGTCCAAGTTGAGCAACCTCTAGGTGAAAGTGGTAATGGAAACAATATTGACTTGGTTAGAGGAAGTTTAAGTGATCCAACTTTGCATGCATTTGATATTGACAATTTGGTTTTGAATGATAATGTTAAAGATCACTTCTCAATCGAGGAAGAGCTTGAAGAAGATGGAGATGAGGGTGATGGTGGTGGTGGTGGTGATATTGGAGATGATTTTATTAGAGAATTAATGGACATTTGAACTATTTTTATGTTTTTAACTGCTTTTTATTTTAAGAACTTATGTTTAGTAGTGTATGAATTTATGTTTGATTAGATGTGAATGAACTGTGGACTAAGAACTTATTGTATGATTGTATGAATTTATGTTTCAAATTTATATGTAATTTAATTTATTTATTTTGTTTGAAGTAGACTTTTACAATTCTATGATTGGAGTCTACAAGTGAGTCTATAGAGCTTTCACGAGTTTATGTAATTTCTCGATTTTAACAATCTTGTCTATTATAAACCCTAACCTACAATAACCACACATGATATCCCTCACATCACAAGACCAGTTACAAAAGAGATAAACTCCAGAAAACCAATAAATCCACATGCATTCTGAAGAGAATGATCAATTGTCTCGCTTCCCTTTTAAGTGAAAGAAGATTTCATACAACAATCAAGTTTTGAACCAAAAAGTGTTACAATGAGGACTTCTCAATTTTTTTTCTTTCATAAGAAGATTCTTCTTTACCTTTTTTTGGGACTACACCCTCGAGCACAAGTTCCTAAAATAAAACCTTTTCAAATTCATATAAGAATGAATCAAGTCAATATAGACATCACTCACGTTTTTAACTTAAAAAAAATGAATGCCTAACTAACTACTAGCCAATAGCAATTGCCTAACTCACTACTAGACAATCATGTGGTCATAATAATGTGTACAATCGTCTCTCATCTAATAGTACATCTCAGCACTTAGGGACTGATTTTTATTACAAAAAATTAACAAGGGATTAATATTCGGAAAAAAAAATAGTAGACCAAAAATTAAAATTTGAAATTATTGAGAAATGAAAAACTCAAATATCCAATATTAATAATAGATATGGAATGAAGGTAGTTTTAAATTTGTATATATAAGTAATTAATTCATTACTTATTTGCAATATTATAGTTTTGAATTGGGTTGGAAATCCAGCAGAAAAAAAAAAAACAAATTGGATTGGGCTATTAAGCCCGTTTCGGTAGAGACATCAAGATCCCAGAACGACACATGCAATATTTGATTAGTGACGAGAAACTGAGAAAAGTTTGAAATGCTTTGTTCATACATTCTTTATTATTAATTTATTTAAAAATAAATAAAGTATACACTTTTTAGAAAGTACATATTTTTTAAGTAATTAAATGACTTTTAAAAAATTAATGTGCTCAACATAAAGAATATTGTGTTAAATATTATATCAAAAAGTATATTGTAAACATATATCTTAAGAAAAATTAAAAACACGAAAGCGCGTTAATTACCACCTTAGAAGAAAAGGTGGGTTCGAAATGAATTGAAGATTTCATAATTTCGAAATATGCCCTTATGTTTATCTAGAATTTTGGATAAAATTATTCAAGATGTAATTATGACTAGGAGTGAATAAAAACCCTTTTTGTGGGTTCTTAAGAGTAGTTTTTTCTTTTCTTTTCTGAGTTGTTATTAAAAGTAGATACTACTATCAAACACAAAGTAATTACAAGAATATTTATTCAAGAAAGAAAGTAAACGGTTCTTGCCTTATAGTATGCCCACGTAAATTTGCTGCAAGGATGAACTTCTCAAAGACGAGTTATTATGTGTAAGAAGTAAGAACTGCTTAAAGCCTTAATTAAACATCTTCCCTTTTAGATGCTCTATGCAGTAATAACTCTGACAACAGAAATCCAACCTCAAACATTAATTTATCACATAGTTTCCTATAAATCTAAAATCTTTTACAAATCTTATTATTTTAAAAAATATTTATTTTATATCTTATAAATATGAAATACATGTAAATACTTGCTAGAAAGTATAAAAATTAGTAGAAAATATATTATAAAAAAATGAAATAGAATAATTATAAATATTATGATATCTTCCTACTTCATTTATATTTTTGGCTACAATTCCTACATTTATAGGGTTAAGTAATGAATACATTTATTAATACATTATTTTTTAAATATTTTCTTCATAAAAATAATAGAGTTCTTTTTTTACTGTAAACATGCTTATATTATTCTATCACTCAATCCAATGGATGTAACTAAGTTGACAACATACTCTGAGTTTGTGTGAAAGAAGATCTAAATTTGAATCTCGCATAATACAATTTTAAGTGTGATTTAGTCTAGACCAAATATTAGTCTTATAACTGATCCAAAAGACCGAATCTTGTAAAAATACTTTGCATACCACTAAAGAGCTTAAAGCTTTTAATTAAGGTGATATCAACCAAAAAAATTATATCATTCACAACCAAAGAGTGAATATAATTGGGAATGAGATCAAATACATGTTGGATAGTGTAAAACCTAGACACTCTTTCTAAACAATTGACAACTTTTTTGTATAGACAAACTGCATTGAACAGTTTTGAATATCTTGTAACATCTCCGAGCATCCCTAAAGAATGGTTCCAAATTCGTTGTCATTAAACTTTGCAGCCTTCCCGCAATCCCCTTTACCAAACAACATAAAACTATTTTTTCTTTCTCACTTCTCTCTTCTCAACTTTTCTCTTATCAATTTCTGTTGAAACAAGCAAAGGGTTAATGCTGTGAGCAAATGGCCATGATGGTTTCGAACAACAGCTTAGAATTATTCATTTTACACAACGAAAAGCTTAGTGATCTCGATGACAAAGTAAATAACACACGTTGGAAAAGGAAAAAGAAAAATCACAAACCAAGAAAGCAATGTTGGTTCATTTATAAGTTGCTTGTCAATTACTACATGAATGGACCTTGGAAAAGAAAATAACACGAGAAAAGCAGAGGGATATTGGTGTGATTAGTCGTTGTCAAATTGTTCCTTTTCTTGACAAGGTCCTTTAACTACATCATTTTGTCTAGTCTAGTGTACACAATACAATTCTTTCTCTTGACACTACACTTTTCATGTTAATTTGAAAAATCAGAAAGAAATAGTAACTACACACTGAATTTTGAACCACTTAAAAGATTCATAATCATAAATGTTATTAATGCATCCTCTAATACACTGAATCTTACTTTTTGTTTAATAAATAATTACTAGCTAGTTTCTTAATCTCTAATAAATCTCAACAAATAGTAGAGATTATTATAGGGTGTTACTCACATTACTAATTCTCCTAAACATGAATACTATCAAGTAACACATGCAATCTAGTATTTTCTTTATCAAGAGAATCTAATTCAATTAATTGAATATAATATATGAATTTTTTAAAATCTTCTAACACTTTTAATTTTTACCGATAAAAAAATGTATTTTCGTTTATTATCTGTTAAGGTGGTTGTTAAAGATAAAGATGATTATATGAATGATAGATACTAATACTAATTACTAATGTGGATACATTAAATAGAACATAGCATTAGAATAACACGAGGGGATCAATAACTGAAAAAATTATAGTATTTATAACTAATAATAAAGGTAATTTACAGCATTCCCTGCAAGCTACATACACGAGTCATGTACATATCCCCCAAGTTCTCCCTCCTCTAACCCAAATTATCCTTTTGGGTCCCTTTTTATCTAACTAGCCTAATCAAATAAGGTGCAAGTTAGACTGTACTCTTCTAATTAAAAGAATAAAGATGATGATAATAACTCATACGAAATTCTTCAGCTGCATCAAAATTTGCCCACATTAACATATTACTAGTTCCTCTGAAAGCTCCTCCACTAGAAAGCAAAAGATGGCAAGTTCAAGTTCCACAGCTAGCTCCTTTGTGTGCTCATCATTTTTCTTCCACCTACATTGCTCCCTAGAGAAATCCTCTTCTATCATCATATCAATAGTGTTGGACTCAACTTCTTTCCACAATTCTAGCTTCCTAAGAACCCTTCTTATCACCATGTCTGAAGAATTATTATTAACTTGTGTCGTCTCTTCCTCCTTGATGAGATCATAGACCAGCCTCTTGAGTTCTTCAGCTTGGGCTTGCTGTGTGTCTTGTTGAAGACTTGAACGGCAGCAGAGGATTTCAAACACTTCTCCTCTCAAAGCGCTTTCTTCGCAGGCTGTTTTGCTATCGACGTCTTCATGATCATCACCCTCTTCAGTAAATGTTTCGTACTCGCGGTCTTGATCCAGCATTCTCTTCTCAAGTTCTACCGGATCTAGCTCCGCAAGTTTCTCGAATCTACGAAGCCTGTCTAGTAGGTGCTGCTTAGTTCCTGAAAATTTAACACAAAGGAAAAGAAAATCAATATAAGCATCTTCCTTCTGTTAATTTTGTTAAATTTGCTTAGACTTTCATTGCAGAAAGATCAGATCTCAGCAAATTCTTTCTTGTGCAGAACTCAGCATGGATAACATCAATAAGTAGCACATGATGCATAAAAGTTTTAGCATCTATTTGAAGCATAGAAAATTTACAATGCCTAAATTTGGTCTCGAAGCACTAGTACTTAATAAACAAAAAATGTTCACTTTCATGTCACATTTTTACACATTAGACAAAATGCTGAATGATATGAAAGGGAAAAATAAAAGAGAAAGAACAAAGGAGACACTTCTTCAAAGTGTAAAAAAAAAAGTTATACCATGAGTGTCACATGGTTTGCACTACCTTCACCAAAATAACCATGATTAAACTTGAAAAGTGTTAGAATGCTCAAACCTTATGCAACACGTTGAATTGAAGTATGAAGTGTCACAATTAAGACAGACTCCTGACAATAAAAATTTGTGGGTCATGTATAAATTTATAGCTGTGTACAAAGAGTAGGTCAAGTTCACATTCAATGGGAAATGCATGTTGGATGATGAGCTATTGCAATCTTTTCGATTGAACCCACAAAAGATAGGTGTTATTAGCACAAATCATCTTAGCAATATAGCCCCCCCTTATGGTATTTTGTAACGGACAATGAACTTTGAAGAAGCGTGTACGATGGCATGTTGATGGAAAACGACCACACAACATAAGATGCTAGAAAATAAACAA
>PYAF01000329.1:1883576-1903594 GCA_007407185.1 Glycine tomentella
AAATTTTTAATTTTTGCGTATATTACCAATGCTATTATGTCACTAAAAAAGGTTACTATTTTTTGTCAAATAATGTTGTTTTTTTATTATTAATATGATGATAATATGTGAAAAAATAATAATTAAATGATAAAATATATAATTAGTCTTAATTAGTATAATTATTTTTTAAACATGTACATAAATTATTCTGTTTTTTCATTCAAAAATGTTTATTTTTCCCACTTCCAGCTCCTTCCATGCTAGTATTGTATTTTTCCTCAATCATAGAGTGAAAACTATAACGTTTATTGTCATAAAAAATACTAAAATGTTTAATATTTTTTTCTTTATGGAAAACCGTTATTTTCTTATTATTATAAATGATAAAATTATCCTTTTAATTTTAAAGTAGTTATTATTTAGGATAAATAGTAGTTTTCGTTCTTGAATGTGTAGAGCGTTGATAAATTTATCTCTAAAAGATGAAAATTCAAACTTTTGTTCCTGAAAGTGCAACAAATTCATCCTTCCATTAATTTATGTCCTTAATGAAAGTGCCTAAGTGGCACAGATGGATGAAAATGTCACAAAAATGATTGCCAACATGTCTAGCCGACTAGATTTTGGACAAAATGTCGTAAGTTACAATTGGACTAAAATGTTTGTAATTTTCTATTGGACCTAAATGTCAATAAGTTACCATTGGATCAAAATGTCAGTAATTTTCCATTGATAAGTAATATTTTTTTGCAAAAAAGGTCAATACGTTTCCAATGGATCAAAATGTCATTAAGGATAAATCTTTCCTCTATTTTTTTTATCATTACAAGCAAACAACAATACAATAATCACTTAAAAATAGATAAGTAAGCATAAGTTAAAAGAAAGATAATAATAACCATAATTTGTCTATCACTATAAAAATGATCCAAAATAAATATTCTATCAGTGTATCAAAATAAACATTGTAACAATATATTAATCATTACAAATTTATCCAAATTATAATAATTAGTCACTAATTATTATAATTTGGATAAATTTGTAATGATTAATATATTGTTACAATGTTTATTTTGATACATTCAAATTATGATTATTAATCAATATTATGATTATTATCATGTTTTTTTTTAACATATGCTTACTTCCCTATTTTTTAAATAATTATTGTCTTGTTATTATTATACTTGTAAAGATAAAAAAAAAAAAGGATTTACCCTTAATGACACTTGGTCCAATGGAAATATAGTGATCTTTTTCGTCAAAATAAATTACTGACATTTTGTTCAAATAAAAAATTACCTATATTTTGGTCCAATTGAAAATTACTGACAATGATAACTTGCTACATTTGGATTTAATGGAAAATTAGTGACATTTTAGTCTATTTGTAAGCAATCATGTTAACAATCATTTTTGTGATATTTTCGTTCCTTGGTATCACGTAGGCATCTTTATTAATGGTAACATCTAAAAGTTAAGAGAATGATGAATTTGTCACACTTTTTACACTTTCATGAATAAAATATTTAATTTTATCTTTCAATGACGAATTTATCGACTTCTACACATTCATATACAAAAATAACTATTTATCCTATTATTTATCATATGATGCATGCTCCATGCTCCAGTGTTCGTGTCCGATCATGGGAAAATAATGTTGTCCCTTACATTTTTTAGATTATTAAATCAGTGACTAAGATTTTTTTTTCCCCGTTTTTCTTCTTCTCTTTCCGGATTTACCACCTCTTTCCATCTTCCCGTTAATCAACACTCATCGTCACTATTTTTTATCTTTTCCTTCAATATGTTTTTGATGGTGCATGACCCTTTTGATTCTAAGCAAGTTTCTGGAATAACCGAATAACTTCATGCCTTGCCATGGTGAAAGTTATGGCATTTTATGCAGGCTTTTTGAAACCGCACAATGCCTTCCAATTTTTCTGAACTCAAACAGCATCTTCCGTTAAAGCAAAGACCCTACTCGGGAAATCAAGAAATCCATCGACAAAATCCATATCCAAATCATAATAATTTTGTCTTGTGTTCATTCACCAACTTGAAAATTTCTAATGGATTTTATGCAATTTGTTAAATCACGATGAGGGGAAAAATTTAAAAGAAACAAAACAAAGATTATAAAAAAAAGTAAAATGATTGGTTCTTAATGAAGATTTTAATCAAAATCGTTTTCCATAAAATTAGTTCCAGAAGCTCCAAGAATGGCCATCAATGGCTGCAACTATATTATTATATACACTCAGACAAGGTCATAATCTCTTTAAAGTTACATACCCAAAACTCAAAATTAAAATCTCTTATTAAATTAAAACAATTTCACAGAAATTAATTCACTTTCAGGTTCCTGATAGTAAAAAAAGTTTATTTGAAGTGCAATGATTTTATTTTATTGTTTTAGGGTAGTAGTAGTACTCTAGTGCTAATACTAGTATAGTATTTGGAAACTAATGGAAAGCATTGCAGAAAGACAGCACAGTGGCACACTGTAGGTTCTTTCTTGTGGCCATTGCTCCAATATTTTGTTACTTTTGAGATCATGAGATGTTCATTTTTTCCTCTCACCCCTGTCCTTTTCCCAAGTGCTGTAAGCCTTCCCCACTCTCCCCTCAAAACAAACTTTGCAGACAATCTTGTCAGAACCCTCTCTTTCTCTCTGCCTATCTCTCTTATCTTTTTACTACTACCCCTTTCCCATGTTTTTTCTGTTCTTTTCTTACATATTATATCTCTATTTTAAAGATAGACTTTAATTTTTATACTACTATTAATTAATTAAAAATTAAAGTCATGTATAATATTATGTCTTCAGAATAATTATTATATAAATAAATAGATTTCATGATTTATTATAACATGTGATAATTTATAATTAAATGATAATATAAAAATGTAAATAAATTTTAATTAAATTCTTACAAACATTTTTCAAAAATAAAAAATGAGGGGATATCATACTAACTTTCTTAAGATTGTCTTAAATGTCACTTACTACATTCTTTTTAATTTATGAAAAAATACTTCTTGTAAGATAGTATAAAAATATAATCCTTTAAAATTTTAGTATTTTTCTTTATTGTATATATGCCCTGAATACCAATTTCCCCTTAAATGTAACAAAAATCACATAATAAAACAAAAAAATGAAATAAATATAAAGAAAGACAATACACTTCACCAATAATACATAGGAGAATTGTTGATAATGAGGGGCACCCGATATATATATCTTTACCTATATAACATACCACCAATAACATACCACCATTTTTCCTTTCTTAATATTGTAGAGTGCAAAGTTGTGAAATAAGTCATTTGAGTGTCTGTTATTAATAGAGTAATGTCTAATATTATGTCAACTAATTTAACAAAATAAATGTTTTTACGTTCCTTGATTAATCAAATATGGAAGAGGAATGCTTGCTTAAAAATCAGAAGAAATATGAGTCCAGTTTGAAGAAAATCTTTGGAGACATCAAGGTTTTAAAAATTGGTTGGTGGCCATAATTTTACCTAAAAAATCAAGTTTTTGATCATCACAATTACAATTACAGTTACATTTATTTCCAATTTTGCACAAAATCAAGAATCAAAATGTAACTGTGACAGTAATTCAAAACGTAAAAATGACGAATGTGATAGCAAAAATTGATCCAGTTAGAAAAGCATAAATTCATATAGGATATAAATTTTTATTGTGAAGACTTTATTCATGGATAACATGTAAATAATTTTGTAAGTATTTTAATGTTGTTGAGACTTAATTTTGATGGATTTATGAGACAATAAATATATGTTGATTCTCAAGTGCAAAATTATGTATGGGGAGAGAAAAATATTTTTGCCAATGACTCTATTTTACTTTTATTTATTAAATTTATATTGAAATGCAGCCACGGTATTTTAACTTAAACCCAAACCTGCAATAAACTTTTAAGTAAAGAAAAAATTAGACTTCAATTTCACATAAAAGATTTTCCACCAAATATTATAAAAGAAAGTAAACGGCAGAGTCCTCTGTAAAAGTCTTACAAACCTGATCTGAGCATATCCAAAGTTTTATTAACCGACCAAACCAAAAACAACACAAAGCTCAACAGCCTCTCTCTCTCCATGGACTTGCAGTTGAAGCAATGGAGAAACCAGCATGAGTCAGAGCAAGAACAAGAACATTATTCCCCAAACATGCCAAAATTTCTCACTCAACAACAACATCCACCACCATCTCCCTCTGCACTCCCTCTCTTTGTACCTGAACAACCCAACACCAAAGTCAGCACCTTGTCAGCATTTTCTGATTCCACATTACCCTCTGCTCCCAGATTTCCCAGTAAGATTGATTTTCCACATTCCTTTTGTTCTCTTTGGTAACAGAAACAAACAAGCAAACTTGGATATTGGCCTATATTATAATATAGTATCATTTTTTCAAAGGTTCTATTTTTTTGTTCTCTTCTCATTAGGAATGGACAGTTGCTTCAGCTTTGCACAGTGGCAAGAGCTTGAGTTGCAGGCTCTCATATTCAGGTACATGCTGGCCGGTGCTCCTGTTCCTCCTGAGCTCCTTTTACCAATCAAGAAAAGCTTCCTTCAACTTTATCACCCTCCTAACTGTAAATTTCTAACCCCATTTTTCTACTTCCTAATTATTTGACTAATAAAGTGGCCCTAATAATCCTCAATAAGTAAATCAACAGTTAATGTTTCATCACATTTATCATTTATTTTCTTATGTGAGTTGTAGAGAGAAAACTTAAATGTAGTTTCATTTTTTTTTTCTTGTCAATCAGAATTGGAATTTCACTTTAGTAAATATTTATGTTTATTGCTTCAAATTATTAAGTCGAAGCCAAAGCAACAAATAATTGTCTCAACTTTTTCAATTTTCTATTAGTGTGTTTGGATGACACCTAAGAATCAATTCTATTCCTCCAGATCATGGTGGTACCATGAAATGTTAAAAGCAACTATTTAGTTGCTTTGCCGTCACCATGAAAAAATAATGATTATTTCTTATCATAAATCTAATCCAAACACATTATATCATCATTTTGAGGTCCAAAATTGATTCTAGGAACTATCCAAATACACTATAAGTTAAAAATCTGTTTCTGATTGGAAATTGTGTAAAAGCAGTTATAAAATTGTATCTAAGTTTCTGCTATTTATAGTTGACTTTTCTAGTTGTTTCTTTACTTTGAGGTGTAGTAGAATATGAAAGGTTCTTTTTTATGCAATGATGCTTTATATTATGCCCATTAAAAGTTACTCCAATTTGGTGAGAAAATTGTGAAGAAAGTACTGATTTTGGGCATGTGTTTTGAGACATCAGTGTTGGAATCAGGGTACTACTGGGGAAGAGCAGCACTGGATCCGGAGCCGGGACGGTGCCGGAGGACCGACGGCAAGAAGTGGCGGTGCTCGAAGGACGCGGTGGCGGGTCAGAAGTACTGCGACCGCCACATGCACCGTGGCCGGAACCGTTCAAGAAAGCCTGTGGAACAACGTGAAGGATCTCTTTCTGCTATAGACTCTGTTTCTTCTTCACACTCTGCTTCATTCAATCTCCTTCACCTCAGTCAAAGGTAAATTTTGAATCTAGAATAGTTCACATTGTGAAACTTGTATGTTTAATTGGTCAAAGAGAATGGCTTGGATAAGGGTTGGGAGTGCAATGAATGAGCTTGATATTTTTTTTTATTTATAGGATTATCCAAAATAGATAACGAGGATTTATAATAATTCATACATCATTTTTAACCAACTGAGCTAAACTCTCTCGGTTGGTTTAATTTGGTTGCACATCCTATTACTTGAGTGTTATTTTATAATATTAATTTGTGATTTAAGAATATAATAAAAGTAGAGATGGGTGGTTTATACATCGAGTCATATAAAAAAGAATCAAATTTTAAAATGAAGCTCTAACAGGGTAAAAGCTTGGTTTCTTGGTTCACAGTTTAAGGCTCAAGTCCTCTATTTCATCATATCCTTTGAGGTTGTGCTGGTTAGTCCAATCCATTTTGTCACCTATAAAACAAGATAGTTATTTTTCAATAATATCTCAAGAAATAAAAACACGAATGTAACTGTAGATAAATAGTTGTTACTGTACAAAATAATTAAGAATATTTAATAGAATGATAAAAACTAGTACACAATCTAGGAATTTTGTAAAAAAATGGAGAGATTGATGAGGATGTAAACCATAGAATCAGAGTATGGTGGATGAAATGACAGTGCATCAAAACTTTTATGTGACCGCAAAATTCCACTTAAGCTAAAAGGAAAATTCTATAGAATAGCTGTAAGAATGACAATGTTATATGGAGCGGAATGTTGGCCAGCACATAGGCAACATGAGCATAAAATAGGAGTAGCAGAAATGAAGATGTTAAAATGAATGTGTGATTATACGAAGATGGATAAGATAAGAAATGAGGATATTCGACAAAAGGTAACAGTAGTACTAGTGTGTGAAAAGATGAGGGAGCATAGATTGAGGTAGTTTGGGCACGTTATGAGACTACCATTGGATGTTCTCGTAATAACAAGAGTTTGTTACTAAGAGCTTGACACAAAGAGAGGTAGAGGTCAACCGAAACTTACCTGGGGAAAGGTAGTTAAACAAGACCTAATGGAGTGAGATATAGATTGGCGGATGATATGTCTTAGAATGGAGTGAGGAAAAGGTATAAACTTGGTAGAGGGTTAAATCCATTAGTATTTCTATGTTCTAGTCATTCCTTTTTATTTAGTTTTTTTTCTCTTCATTTCTCCCCTCCTCCTTTCGCCCCTCTTTTATTTTATAGCTTATTTTGCCTTTCCTTTATCTTATTTTCACTTTTTCTGCCCCTCTCCCTTTCTTTTTCTTTGTCTTATTCCTGATCTATCAGTAGGTTCATCTACCACTGATATCAATTAACTTGTGTTAAAGGTATTGTTGATGTTGATGAGAACTAGTACACAATCTAAGAATTGGTACAATCGATTATTGTACACTATCTTAAACAGCAAATAAAACAAGTCGAAGGGACTACTTTTTTATTTTTTGTTAATCTCGTGGTGATTCTAAGATTACTTAACTGACATTCAAAACTAGCTAGAGGTTGCAAATGATTCCTTCTTGAGCAAGTAATCAACCATTAAATTTGATATGCATAAATGGCAGGAAACCCTGATGAGGACCAAGCTGTTTATGTCTCATATATACTTGGAAAATATAAAAAAGCTTTATTGTGCATAAATAGGCCCCTAACTTTCTTGTTAGACCAAATTTAGAAACAATGTTACCCTTGTGACCTTGTGTTCCATGGCCACATTATTTTGTTCCTTTTTCCTGTAATGCCCTTGCTTGATAACTAAGGTGTGTTTGGATAAAAGTTGCTTGCTTTCATCTCAACAAGAGAAAATACTTATTTCTCAATTTGGTGCATTAGAATGTTTTTTTCTTCTTTTTCATTTGACAAGCTTCTAACTGTAATCCAAACACACACTAAGCTGTTTTGATTTCTCTGTAGTTCCTCTGTGGCCAAGAGTGACAGCAAGAGCTTGTCTAGAAACCATGATCATGTGGATGGGGATGGCAAATCAAATGGCCATGTCTTGAGGCCTTTCTTTGATGATTGGCCAAGGACACTGCAAGAGCCTGACAATGGTGAAAACGATGGAAGCCAGAACAACAACTCAGGAAAATGTCTTTCTATGTCAACACCAGGAATCAATCCCTCGGATGTGTCGTTAAAATTGACCACTGGCTGTGGAGAGGACGGGTGCCACGTGGCTTCGGTGGGAGGACCACTTGCAGAGGCATTGAGATCATCCACCACCAGCTCCACTTCTTCACCAACCTGTGTTCTGCTTCAGTTGCCTCCTAGTTCTGCTTGTGAGACCAGCTTCATTAGCACCTAAGAGTTGGTGGAGTTTTTTGGGTTACTTTTGAGAAATTCTTGGACATGTATGTTCACAAGTAGAGAGACATTTCAACTTTACCATGATTATTAGTGTGTTTAGGTAACATATAAGAATCAATTCTATCTCTCAAAATCATGGTGATACTATGAAAAAGTATAAACAACTCTTTATTGCATTATCTTCGGTATTAAAAATTAATCGATTATTTCTTATCATGAAGTTAATCCAATCCAAACACATTAGATGTCTTACTAAGGAGAATGTTAGATTCCTCCTAGTTAAGTGAATAACGAAATTCACCATTTGTTTGGCTGATAATAAATAGGAAACAAACATTGTCGGATAATGAACAGGTTGAGTTTGTAGTTAGCATGTGTTGGCATGATCTTGTTTCTTTAAGCAAATCCATACTTTAGTAGCACAGCATAAAATGCCTCGATTGCTACAACTCGTGTTTTTTTTTTTTTTTTAATATAGAAAACATATGCATAGTCACCTACAAAATATTCCGAGGTAAAGTTCCTCACATGCCTATTCGGGAGAAGCTATATCCGTAAAAAAAAAAAAAAGTAGATGAAAAGGACAACTAATAAACAACACATATTGGCATGCTTGTGTGTCAGCCGCCAAGCACATGCACACATTACTGATAGATTTCTGAAAAGTCACATGAGGAGGTGATGTTTTAAACTGTTAAAATTCCCATGTAAGTTCACTTTTTCACCCATGTAGTGTATTAAGATTCAATCTTAATCCATGTTCTGAATATTTCTTGCTGTGTAGGTTCACTATAATTACTAAAGTAGAATGATACTTTAAACTGTTAAAATACAGCAGAAAGAAAAATAAAACCAGTGCGTATGAGTAAGCATTAGATGTTAGTGAAATTATGTGTATCTTGGACTATTGCATGTCGTGAAACTTAGCAGAAGTTGAAAAGAAATAAACACAGAGAGGAAGAAGGAAGAAACTAAAGGCACGATAATACTAAAATTCCAAATCATCAATTTAAAGACAAAATATATAAAGACTAAGAGGCATGATGAAATGTGTATTTTGTTCCCTTACTATAAACATGAATTAGCTTCCATATGATCCAGAGCTAGAATCCCAAACAAAGTTCTCATCAATCTAATTAGTTCACTCCGAAAGAAGAATCATTGTTGAATAAAGAATCTTTGTCTTTATAAACATATAAAGTTGAAAAATGATACCATTCAATCAACGAGAAAGCCATACTAGAAAGCACGAATAATTGCTGTACTAAACTGATATTTTTATTAAGTTTTATAACTCATCAGCTGTAAGACTGAAACCAGAACATAAAGAGAATATAAACTAGTAATTGCACAACTTGTGATTGAAGTAACCCAGAAACTTACTTAGTCAAATCTAAGCTGGCATTTGCCAAAACTGTTATTGTTCCAGGAATTGTGATGCCATTAGGATGATATTGAGCTTCCCTTGGAAAATCACTCCACTCTGAATAGAAGGACAATGATTGAACAACCTTAATAACATTAACAACTCAAATGATTGGGGAATACTTACTACATAAAGTATGACAAGAAAAAGTTACCAATACTTACCAGGATGACCAAATTCATTCCACATAAAATTCAATTACATTTCACCACCAAAGCCCATGGCAATAAAAACCTAATAATTTTATGGTATGCTATACCATGATTTACAAGAGTGGCAGTCTGTCTAAAGCCATGAAGTCATACATGTACTTAACAAGTAAAATGAAATTAATATAAAATGTCCAATGACAAGCAGCATGAATACACCTTGTAAATTGAATGCAAATGTTTTTAATGATTTATTTATTTAGTAACCTGAGCTTTGTCAAATCTATAAAAATCGAGCTTGATTATTTATATAATTGAGCCTAAAATATAACTTGAGCTTATTTATTTAGCAAAATAAAGTTGATACTAACATGACAAACTCAAATAATTCATAAAGAAATAAGTCATTCACATTGCATGTGTCATTTCAAGGGTGAAAGATTCAGACCATAGCATTGATGAAAGGAATAGTTCAAGGCTTTATTGAAAATCAGAACAAGAGGATCAACCATCTAAATGTATCTCGTGTTTCAGAATTCAGATCAACAACACAACATCTCATCATCTCTATATGCTCATGAGATCTAAAGCTGAACAGCTTGACTACGCCGCATACAAGCAAAAATATCACAAATTTGAAACTATTTAGCTAATACATCGGTATCACAAATAATCTTCATTGAAGGAAGAATAATTGCAGCCACTGGTCTATCTTTATATCCACCACCTTTATCAATGATCAGCCTGAAGCCTTCTACGTGGAGTTTCCCATGGTGACCACTAATAACGATGGTTGGACTTGCAGTTAGTTCCTACAAGAAATCAGCAAGCCAATTTTATTTGAAGAAGCTACAAAAGCAAAAGGAAAGGCATAAACATGCTTTTAGTCCTTAAAAAATTAGTTGCGCTTGATTTGAGTGTTTATTGTTTGCATTTTCATAAAAAACACAAAATAAGAATGAAAATATGTTTATTTTAAATTTAGAAAACATTTTCTTTGAAAATATTTACAAAAACAAGGCCAAAAATGAAAACAACAATCAATGTTTTTAGTCTTTTCTGAAAAAGTGAAAAAGTGAAAACAGAAACTAAACACTCAAACCAATTGCATCCTCATTTTCTGATATTATTTCCTATTTAAAGCCATAGTAGTATTATGCAGCATGCAGCATTTAACTCCATCATCAGTGTTCACAAAGACATCGTCCTAGCAAAACATGATCCAGAGAGCTTTCAGCATTTGTTCATTTAATTCACATCAGTAAGCAAACGTAACAAGGATTGCTGAACCAAGGGACAACCAGATAACCTAGAAATCTGTCGAATGATACGACTACAAGCACTAAGAAGCAAACAAAGTAAGCCCCACCTCTTCATGGACTCAAACCAAATCAGCAAGAAGTTTCTTGTGATCATCAGGAACAGCTTTAACCAAATCTGCATTCAATGAACTGCCCTTCAGTCCAGGATATAAAAACACTCAATTTTCTAGAAAGGGCTAGTTACACTTGAAGACTTGTAGAGTATTATTTTCTCGTACATTTATACTTTTATAGCACTGAAAATTCCTGTGCTAAAATAAACGTAATTCAACTATGTCATTCAAAGTGAACCTGAAGTTATATAACGCCACACATACTAAATTAAAAACTAAGCCAGCATAATCCATAATCCAAGCACATTTCATCAACACCTCAACATTATTTTAGTTTTTATTCCAAAACCTTGACATATCAAAATACCGCAATTAACAGAAGAGTAGCGTTCAAGATTCAAAATACTGCCTCCATTTCTATTTATAAGATCCAGTTGCCTAATTCATCAAAATTAAGAAAAATAATTAACTTAGTTTATAACAATAAATTTATTCTAAATTTATATACTTTTCCAAAAATATCATTGTTCTTACTGTCTTTCTTTTTTCTAAATGCATGTTAATATAATATTTCTCTTATTTAATTAGAAATAATTTTTTAGTTTAAAAATAATTAATGTATTAGACAATATGGATTGAATCTTATATAAAAAAACAAACAAATTTAAAAAAATTGAGTCTTAGAAACGGTAGTATAAGTTCAGAAGATGTCACTGAGACATACAACCAATATGTGCTGGGAGATTGAACAACTTAGTAGAGTATCAAAAGCTGGCCAAGAAAAAGCAGAACTGAGCTAAATATATTAAGAGGCTCTAAATACACCCTTGGATAATGGGAACGGTTGAGATTATCTCACCTGCAGGGACTGCAGTGAATCCAAATCCAATAACTGAAGGTTAAAAATGTTTAGCACACTGGACCCCGGATATCAACCCACAATACATTTATGGAATAAAAACAAAATGTAGATTGTAGTAACGTGTGTCTCTATGCAGCATTCAATTGAATTTAATCAATTGATATAATATTAAGGAGGATTTGATATATAGATGACTAACTGTACAACTCAATTCTCAAAATCATTTCAAGCAGATGCAGAGTACCAAGTAATAACAACATAACAAGTGCCTTGTACAGTTAACTCCTAATCCGCGATTTTGTTCCATGCTTCTTCTTTTTTTCCGATTTCCTTCTTTTTATTTTAAAAAATCTACAATTTTAATCCAATTATCAATTTTGCATCAATTTTTTTTTATCCAATTGAATTATAGACTTAACATATACATATTCACTAAATAGTATATCATAAAAAATAATTAATTATTTAAAACATAAAAATTAAAAGAAGTAAATGTATAAAAAAAATATCTCAAAGGATCAAAATCATGAAAAGAATAAATAAAGACACCAAAATTACTGATTAAGAATAGACTTAAATAGGTTTTTGGTCCCATAAATTAGGATTTTTTTATTTTTCTGATCCTTGTAGATATTTTGATCCCATTTAATTTTGATCCTTGTAGATATTTTATTCATTTTTACTTTTTGTAAATTTACATTTTTTCTAATTTTGATTTCTATAAACATGAATTTAAATGATAAATTAAAAAGGACCAATTTTTTTTAAAAAAAATATAAACTTACATAAAAAAATACAAAATATCTTTAAGCAATCAAAATTAGAAGAACATCAAGTTATGAAGACTTAAATTAAAAAATAAATTTTAAGAAAACAAAGACATATTTATGCGTAAGTATGGAGAAGTCCATAGTACTGAAAGGTGGGTCCAGCGTCGTAAAGGAACCCTGATACTTCGTCCCCTTAACCGTATTAAACTTCAGCTTTATGTTCCCACTCCACCTTCTCCCTTGAAGTTTGGTTCGAGTGTTCGTTCTGCTTGCTTGCTTCGGTTTTGTGGAATTTGATTTGTGTACCTGTTACGGAAATGATGAGTGGGCTTAACTGCAAGGTTCATTAAGGAGTAGTGGGCGCTCAACTCCAACTGAAGATATAATCGTAGACCATGACTAGTTCAAAGATCATAGCAACAAATAGTTAGGATTTCAGTTGTGATTCTCGAAGACAGTCCATGATCAGTTAAGAGGTAAATACTGCATAAATAGAAGGTGAATACAGAGGAAAAAGATACACAATTCTTACTTTCACTATTTCCTTCACACAGTGCACACACCCACGTCCATTGTGGTGTTTCTCTTCCAAGCACTATGATCTTTTTCTCTTGGATATTTCGTTTATATAAATATTCTCAAAAGAAGAGAGAAAGAATTAGATCCAACAGCAAATCATCAACTTACTTGCTGGACATCTCTGTTTGCAACTAACAGAACATTAGCGCCGTCTGTGGGGATCGATAAATTTCAATCCCCATTGATCACGATGGTAAACACGAGAATCCATCAAAACGAAGAACGACAGGAACCAGCAACCAACGTGGTTCCCCATGGAGTTGTGCAAGTAGAAGATGCAGCCTCAGATACTTCGTCTTCTCCTGCACAACCGAATCTACCACACGCGATGTCCGGGATGGAACAAGAGTCAATTCAACGCTTTCTTAATAATGAGCTTGAGTCCATCTTGTCCCGGATTGAACGCCTCAAAAGACGACATGCCCTTCAACGCCAAGAGGATATTAACAACATGATAACGCAATTAAATGAGTGTTGCGCAAAATGGAGACATGACGGAGAGCATCGCTTGCAGTACATGGAGTGACGCATCGGTAACATGGAGAACCAGGCACAGGAACAGCCCTCTCGTCCCATGCCGGCAGAAACGTGCCACCAGACCAGTCATCAGCATCAGGCATATGATGTTGAGATAAGCACACCGAGGCAAAACATTCATTTCGAGCTTGGAGCACCTTCCCATCGGCAAGCACGAGAAGGTAATCCAGAACATCATGATACGCGTATTGAAGCCCCGCGTCAGACCATTGAAACTGGAGTAAGCCCGGCGAAGTCAATTCAGAGTCCGGTTCATCAACCCAAAATAGGGGGCGAGGTATATCGGAGGAAGTATCGACGTGGCCAACACAATAATAGTCCATTTATTGATGAGATTGTTAATGCCCAGTTCATAGAGGATTTTGACGAATCCTTTTTGTCGAAATATGATGGAAGTTAGGATCCACAAGTATATATTGACAAGTTCAAACTCAGATGTGTGTACGAGGGATTGACGAGCCAATAATCTCTCGGATTTTTGTCACTACTATATCAGGCACGACACAAACGTGGTTTCATACACTTCCACCCCGGTCAATTCGCAATTTCGAGGATTTTGGTCAAAAGTTCCTACTCAATTTTGCAACAAGTAAGAAACAGTCCAAATCTGAATTTGCATTGGGGAAGATCCGTCAACAACCCGGGGAGACACTGCAAAGCTATTTGGATCGCTTTAAAGAAGCCGCTTTATAAGTACAAGGCATGGAGGAAAAAGTACACATGCATCTCTTATCAGCCGGGCTCAGTGGATCTTCCTGGATGGCGAAATCCATTTACAAGGACCCAGTCAGATCTTTACTGGAATTCAGAGCACGATCCAAGAAGTACTTAGAGCTGGAACATATGGAGATTGCTAATACTGTTCCTAAAAGGAAAAACTCCCCTCCGAGAAATCGCCAGCACCCAAGGAATGTCCATCCCAGCAGGAATAATGATGCCAGCTTCAGACCAGGAAGATATGAAACCAAGTACAATAAATACACCCCGTTGAATACTTCTCGGGCATAGGTGTGAAGAGAAGTGGCTTTAACAGATATGAAGAAGGTAGATCGACCCCGGCCAGTATTTAAGAAGGCCAGACTCAACAATTCTCATTTTTGTGAGTTTCACAATGGGCCGGACCACACCACTGACCAGTGTTGGGGTCTACAAGATGCTATAGAGAAATTTATCCGAGAGGGAAAATTGAGGCAATACGTGATCAAAACACAAGGTCAGCGAGTCAAGCAGAAGGTCAGCCAGAACGAAGGTCAGAAGGGCCGGGATGACAAGAGAGGCAAACATAATGACGAGTTTCTAGAACCGGAATTTGAGTGTAATGTCATTTCTGGAGCCATTGGAGGAGGAGGAGACGCGGCTAGTCAACGAAGAAAATTTCTGAAAGAAGTCCTTTCAATACCAGAACAACCTAGATTCAAAGAAAGTCGTCACAAGTCTGACCCCCCCTACTTTATTTCACGGAGGAAGGTATGAAAGACGTGGTCCCCGACCATGAGGATGGCCTAGTCATTACCGGGATGCTAGTCAATTGCCAGATTAAAAGAATATTCGTGGACAATGGTAGTTCAGCATATATTATCTCTTGGACCACCTTCAAGAAGATGAATTTAGATGAGGAAGATTTGAAGCCATGTAAAACCATGCTAATAGGTTTTAATGGTGAGAATACATGACTTAAGGGCTCCATTGAACCGCGACTCACGTTGGGAGCCAAGGAAGCCTTCAAATCAGAAAGGGTAACATTTGTCGTTGTCGACTTCACTTCTCTGTACAATGTTATCCTCGAAAGGCCGACCATACACAAATGGGACATGTTAATGTCCACCAAACACTAGAAACTGAAGATGTTAGGGCATAATGGCAAAGTCATAACCATTTGCGGAGACCAGAAGAATCTCGTCAATGTTATTACAATGTCGTAAGGGAAAGTGAAGGTGACCCATCTTCTCCACCCCGGATACGATAAGGAGACCGGGTTGAACAGAGATGGGATGAAGAACAGCCAAAGAAATGAATAACCTGGTAGAGCTCGACACGAGAGAAGATGTGGAGGAATGGAGGCCAGAACCAGCTGACGAGCTCGAAGAAATTCAGATAGGATCCTAGGCTTTCCAAATTACCAGGACAGGAAAAATAGTTGACCCAATTGTCAAAGCAGAACTGACAAAGTGTCTCAGAGACAACCAAGATATTTTTGCGTGGACAACTTCAGAAATTCCAAGGATAAGGCCGACCTTTTGTTGCCACAAATTGTCGATGTATCCCAGATCGAAACCAGTAGCTCAAAAAAAGAGAAATCTAGGGTCAGAACGTAAGCAAGCCTTAGAGAAACATATCAAAGAGTTATTAGAGGCCGACTTCATAAGAGAAATCCAATACATCACGTGGCTATCTAATGTGGTGATGGTCAAGAAATCCAACGGCAAATGGCGGGTGTGCGTTGATTATACCGACCTAAACAAGGTATGCCCCAAAGATTCATATCCTATGTTGAGCATAGATCAGCTGGTCGATAATTCGTCTGGTTTCAGATTGTTATCATTCATGGATGCTTACTCCGGGTACAATCAAATCCCCACGTATCTGGAGGACCAAGAAAAGACAGCATTTAGAGGTGGTGAGGCAAATTATTGTTACAATGTAATGCCCTTTGGCCTAAAAATTCGGGCGCCACTTATCAACGGATGATGAATAGAGTCTTTGACCAACAACTCGGCCGAAATATTGAAGTATACGTATATGATATGATCACCAAAATAGATTCGACCTGGAATCACATTCAAGATTTGAAGGAGACTTTCTGCAAGTTAAGGGAGCATAACATTTGGCTAAATCCACTCAAATGTGCATTTGGGGTAACTGCAGGAAAATTCTTAGGGTTCATGTTGACCCATAGGGGAATAGAAGCTAACTCGGACAAATGCAAAGCAGTGCTGAGCATGCAATTCTTGGCTAATAAAAGAGAAGTACAACAGTTAACAGGCAGGTTAGCCGCCTTGACACGTTTCCTCCCGAAATCAACAGAAAAAGCACTCCATTTTTTCCAACTTCTAAAGAAAGAAGCTAACATCGGATGGAACCTGGAATGTGAAGCCGCCTTCCAGGAGATCAAGAAATGTCTTGCTTCTCCTCCAATGTTGTCAAAACCGAAGCCCGGTGAGACACTAATCTTATACTTGTCAGTAGGAGAAAAAGTGGTCAGAGAAATTGGCAAGTCGCAGTTGCCGGTGTATTTTATAAGCCGGGCTCTTAAAAATTCAGAATTGCAATATCAGAAGTTGGAGAAGATGGCATTTGCACTTCTTGTAGCAGCCAAGAGACTCCGCCAGAACTTCCAAGGCCACACCATCGTGGTGCGCACAAATCAGCCAATCCGGAAAATCTTGCATAAGCCGGACTTGGCTGACAGAATGATGAGTTGGGAAATTCAACTGTCCGAGTTTGATTTAAAATATGAAGCTCGACATGCAATTAAATCTCAGGCTTTAGCCGACTTCATGGTAGAACTCACCCCGACAATACCAGGAGACACAGAGGTTTGGAAATTATATGTGGACGGATCATCTAACACAAAAGGAAGCGGAGCCGGGATCATAGTTGAGAGCCCACAAGGAGTCTCCATCGAACAATCGCTGCAACTCAATTTCCCAACATTCAACAACCAGGCTGAATACAAAGCACTGATAGCCGGGCTGATACTAGCTAAAGAGCAACAATCCCAGAAGCTAAGTGTCTTCACAGACTCTCAACTCATCACGTCACAGATTGAAGGGAGATATCAGGCCAAAGGTCCCTTACTGGTAAAATACCTAACCAAGGTCAAAGAAATGATTGCTGAATTCGATGAAGTCGTCGTCGTACAAATTCCCAGGGAGGAAAATGCTAGAGCCGACATACTATCAAAGCTAGCAAGTACCAAAGGCACAGGCAATCATAGGACAATTATTTAACAGGAGATCGTCCATCCCACTTGTATCTTGATGATCTCGACAGCTGAGGACTGGAGGAAACCGATAATCAATTATTTAGAACAAGGAACAGTACCTGACGACACTATAAAAGCTAGAAAGCTAGTCCGGGATGCGGCCATGTACACCATTCAAGAAGGATAATTGTATCGCAAAGGCCTACATACCCCAATGCTGCTATGTCTGGGACCAAACCAGACGGAATATGTGATGACCGAGATACACGAAGGTATCAACGGCCAGCACATGGGAGCAAAAGCCCTAGCAACGAAAGCTCTTTGGGTGGGATACTATTGGCCGACTATGAAAACAAACGCTCAGGAACACGTGAAAAGATGTGAACGCCTCCAAAAGCATGCTAAAATCACATGGTCATCCCTCTCCGAGCTAACATCCATCACGACACCTTGGCCTTTTTATAAGTGGGGAATGGATCTTCTAGGACCATTTAAAGCAACTGAAAAAAGGACAGATAAAATGGCTAATTATAGTTGTTGACTACTTTACAAAATGGATCGAAGCCAAACCATTAGCCACCATCACTTTGGCCTTCGTTCAAAAATTCTTCGAGAGAAGTATAATATCTAGATTAGGAATCTCGGCTGAAGTCATCAGAACAATGGCACTCAATTCACTGATAAGCGGTTTGGGGAGATGATGGTCGGCTTCCACATTAGGCACTATTTCTCATTCATGGAGCATCCACAATCTAATGGCCAAGCTGAAGCTGCTAATAAAATCATCTTGGACGGGCTAAAGAAACGAATGCATGAGGCTAGGACCAATTGGGTAGAACAGTTATATTATGTCTTGTGGGGACATAGGACCACAATCCAGACATCCACTTAGGAAACCCCATTTAGAATGACTTACGGATGCGAGGCTATGATACCTGTCGAAATCGGACATCCCTCTTGGAGAAGAAAGTTCACGCTCCGCGAAGGTGAGGACACCAACAATGAAGCATTGCCCAACAAGCTAGAACTAATAGAGGAGATCCGGGCTACGGCGCACCACCGAGATCTGGCTGCAAAACAACTCACGGCCAGGAAGTTCAATAAAAAGGTTAGACCAATAAATTTCAAGAACGGCGACCTGGTTCTACGAAGAGCTGATGTCGGAAATAGAAACGCCCGGGATGGGAAACTGGCGGCCAATTGGGAAGGGTCGTTCTGGATCACGCAGAGCCTCGGCCAAGGAGCATATGTTTTAGAAACTCTTGATAAAAAAGCGATCAAGTGCACCTGGAACGCGGACAAGCTGAAGCTGTACTACAGTTACAAGTCTGAAGTCATGGGCAGGGCTACCAGTTCTTATTTTTAGTAGAAATTTAGTTTTCTATTCAAAGTTTTAATATTGTTTACAATTCATGTGTTTCCCATTAATTGAGAGAATGACCTAGGGTCGATTATTCCGACACCCCTACCCTATACCAATCTCTTTCATTGGGATCATGGATATGATTATTTCCAATATTTATCAATAAAATTTTCTGTAAAGAAAATTCAAAGTGTTGTGCACAAATATAAATCGTCCCAAATGATGCTAATGTGTAGCCAACCCTGATCAGGTTGACATAGTCAGTTGTTAATGATGATTATGTTACACAAGTGTTGTTTAGGTATGACGAGCCGAAAACGACGTTTAACTCAGACAATATTATACTTGGCCATTGAAGCCAAACAAATATCTGACAAGCATGTGAAATACATAAAAGTACTACAATTAAAAGAAAATATAATTGTATGGGTACACATATAAGGCCAGGACATAAGCCCGGTCAAAGCAAATACATTTTCAAAAATTACAAATATAACTGGCATTCCGGCCCTTCCAACGCTCATTTTTCGAAGGCTTGGTTTTGGATGTCGGATTGATGAATAGAGGTCACTTCTTCCCCTGGAGTTGGATCCTCATTCATTGGAACCACAAAATCTTCACTTAGAGAAGGAGGAACCAACTTACCATCATCCACATAAGCTTGACAATGCATCCCGGCCGTGTTAAGTTCCACCCCCGGATTTAAGCAGCGAATCTGCTCCAGCGTGTGTTATTGAAAGACTCTTCCATTGCTGTGGCCAATGCATCCCCTGCCAAAACGGCCTCCTCCTCGGCCGCCCGCAGCTTAGACTCCACATCTAGCAGCTTAGATTCTGCCTCCTTGCACTCCAACTCAGTTTTCTTCAACAGAGTCTTCAACTCGTTTAAGTACGAAGTCAGCATCACATTTTTCTGACGCGCAGCTTCCACGCCGGACAGTGCACGCTCGACATTTTTTAGTGCCTTCTCTAAATCCAGACGCAAGGTGATGTTGGTCGCTTGCAGGGTGGTGTTGGAAGCTTATGTCGCGAGAAGTTCCTCATGGATTTTCTTGGTTTCTTCCCGGGCAGCATCAAGTTCCTCCGCCGTTTTGCTATACCTGGCTTTCAGATA
>PYAF01000329.1:1903694-1922608 GCA_007407185.1 Glycine tomentella
GGGGGGGGGGGGGGGGGGGGGGGGGGAAGAAGAAGCCGACGGCAGTGGAGGAAGCTCGAGAGCAGCGGAAGCCTAAGCAACCGGGGCTGGGATAGGCACCTTGGCAAGAGGCACATCTTGCTCTTGAATCAGCGAACCCGGTTGAACAACCTTGCACTTCATTCTTTTCTCCAAAGCTTTTAAGAAAGAAGGAGGTTGGCTCCGCTTAGAAGGCTGCGCTTGTTTAGCCTTGGTCGTACCAGCAGAAGCAGCCTTAGCCTTGGCCGCCTCAACAGATGAAGCTTGGACCTTGGCCGCCTCGGCAGTAGGAGCCCTCCTTTCGATTGTCTTCTCTGCTCCAGTAGCAGTTGGGGCGACAGATCCGGCCTCCATTGGCCTTGGAGGGTTTACTGTCGGACCACTCTCACGGAAGGTGCTGCAATGGCCGCTTGCTTGGGCTTGGTGTTGGATGAAGGTTGGGGTCCCATGTCGTTAGCTGCGAAACAGAAATGGTCAGACCCAATAGCAACATATGCAACACATCAACAACTTAGACACACTCATACTAGATTCTATGGATAATCCGGCCTAGAGATTCCAGAACACAGACGGTGCGTCAGAATTTGACAAATCCTCCTCCAGGAATCGATAAGAAGTCGGGGGGAGCTCGTAATGGGCCCGGGACCAATACAGTGGAAACTTCCACTCCACATTTATGGACTCAGAACCGGACAAAAAGAAGGGTTGCTTGCCGGGTTCGGCGACAACTTTAAAATATTTATTTTTGCAGTTTTTAAATGACTCAGTATATACAATGAAGAGTTTACATCTTGTGCAGCCCCGGAGAGAAACTCACCCCTTCCTATTGGGAGGCTCTTTCCCCGTTCTACCAGTATGAACAAAAAAATAATAAAAAAAAATGGGAACAATACAAGGAATTCCCAAATCCTAACAAAACAGCTCGAAGTACTTGACAAATCCCCAACTGTTGAGGTGAAGTTGTGAGGGAGCGACATGAAGGTGGTTTAAAACTTCCATCTCAAAGGGGGAGAAAGGGAAACGAACACCTAAGCGGGTGACTACATCTTTATAAAAGAAGAAAAAATTGGGTTTCGTTTCTTCCCGATCTGAACAAATTGGCTCGTCTGGGTTGGGAGCACGGACTAAAAAACCATCCGGGTTCCCGACCGGGGTGGCAGCAATAATTCCCGGCTGTAGAGTAGACGGGATATTCAACACCTCATAGGTGACCCAGGGGAATTTGGAGGCGAAGACAGGAGGACAATCTGAGTGGGACCCGGTTGACTGGGATTCAGCAACCATCTCTAATGATGGCCAATCCATATATACCTACGTAAAAGAAAGGAGGATCAGTAAAGCATACCTGATGGCGAAAAACAAGGCGGATGGATAGAAGGGACCAAAGTGTAGACCTCAGCAGGATTGACCGGCCAGGAAGGAAATCTCTCTACCAACGCCTCGACCCGAAGCGCGGTTCTCGGCTTGGAAACGAGTATAGGATTGTGCCGGCATGACTCAAGTATCGAATCAGCCATTGTGTCAGACCCAAGACGCAGGTAGTGATAACTCTCAGAAACAGTTAAAGCAAGGTTCATATCGGGTTTCAAAGGAGTCATCTATAGATGAAGAGTGAGGAGTTGGTTGAGGATCCAAGGATGCCAAAGAGGGACTGCGAGAAGAACCCCCAAGGCCAGACTTGACCTTGCTTTGTGCGAAAACTGAACGAACCCTAGGAATGGAAATGCTAGTTCCTTGGAGCCCGAAGAACTCCTAGACCTGGATGGGGGGTTATTTTGGCTAGGCAACAAGGAAGCCTCGCGCTCAGATACACTAGTATTTTTAGTAGTAGGCACTGAACTCTAGATTTCTTGGCAGAAGAAGAACCACCAATGTGGGCACGTAAAAGATCTTTTTCCCTTTCGTCTTCTGAAAGGGGGAGGCCAAAAAACCACCACCCAACTTTGGGGGTGACGGTTTTCCGCAAGTGATCTTCCTCTTCAGGAGTGAGTTTCATTATAGAGGAAGAAAGAATCGCAAGAATGCAGATGTAGAGAAATAAGGGACAAAGGACGCGACTCAAGAACAACAACCCATAAACTCAAGAATAAAAACCCAGAAACAAGGATGTCTCAAAGGAGAAGAGCAAATGATGCGTGATCAGAATAAATAAGAAAACAAATGCTACTGAAACTATAAAAAGATGTTGACAAAAACGAGGATACCTGGTATGTAGAAAAACCTTGGAGAACTGGGCAGTGGAAGATGTTGAATAACAAGAGAAAGAGCGCACAGAAGCAAAAGAAAATTTGCAAGAGGGAAGTGAGGGCAGAATGTTGCAATTGGCAATAGGTGAAGGAAGTGACCTTTGAAGAGAAAATTGGAAATATAAGGGGGAAAGTGTAACTGCCAAATAGCGTGAAGCGACACAGGGGATAGCTGGCACAAACGAAACGTCGGGAGGGGTAGAAAGGTAAAATGCAGTCAAGAATTGGGGGCAAAACAAGAAAGGAAACTTTAATGTAATGATTAAAGCGTGAAATGAAACGATGACAGGTTTAATGCGCAGACTGCAGTTACAGACAAGACATAATGGCAACGTGTCACAGTAATTCTCCTTGCCTTGGGTAGGAGAATATGAAGCTTCTAGCCTGGACACTCATATGAGCATCCCGACCCAAACACCACCTCCGCAAGGAATGCTCAGTACACCCAAAATCTAGACACATCCCAAGTATCCCAGGAGAAAGCCAGATGCCTTAATCTAGTCCTTAAAGCATCTTGATGTATCATCCCGGCACGATAGCCCCATAGAACATCCCGGCGGGAGTGAACAAAATGATCAACTTGAAGTAGAATTTTGTTGAGTTTGGCCGGTGTGAGTAAAGGAACATTCTGGAAGACTTCGGTTTATCCCAAACGTCTATATGCACATTGATTTGGATACATCCCGGCTACCAAAAATTCTTGATAACCGAGCTGGGGGCAATTGTTACGGAAATGATGAGTGGGCTTAACTACAAGGCCCATTAAGGAGTAGTGGGCGCTCAACTCCAACTGAAGATATAATCGTGGACCATGACTAGTTCAAAGATCATGGCAACGAACAGTTAAGATTTCAACAGTGATTCTCGGAGACACCCACGATCAGTTAAGAGGTAAATACTGTATAAATAGAAGGTGAATACAGAGGAAAAATGCACACAATTCTTACTCTCACTATTTCCTTCACACGGTGCACACACCCACGTCCATTGTGGTGTTTCTCCTCCAAACACTGTGATCTTCTTCTCTGGGATATTTCGTTCATATAAATATTCTCAGAAGAAGAGATAAAGAATTAGATCCAACAGCAAATCATCAGCTTACTTACTGAACATCTCTGTTTGTAACGAACAGAACAGTACCTATCTTACAACTAGAGGAGGAGATTGTGATTCTTATGGATGGATGGATGGTGGATCTGTTGCATTCTACAATTTTTTTTAAAAAAATTGAGAAATAACGTGGTTCTCATTTGATTTTTGTATAGAAATTTGTCATCAAAGTCTGATAATAAAAAAATTGTCAAATATGTAAAACATTTTTTTGATAGAGTCTTTTGCTATTTTTAAACGTAATTAGAATTTATACTTAAATTAATTTGAAAAAAAAAAGGCCAATAATCATACCCAAAATAAACTTCTAAAACAACGGAATAAGATTTCCTGCAATTAAAATGCAACTATACGATCCCCAATTTACCATCTAAGGGTTCAGAATTTTGGTGGGTATATTTTATTTTATTATTTAATGTGTATATATAATTTAATTTCAATAGCTAACTTTTCTTTCTTTTTGTTTAATAAATGTAGTTAAGATTTCCGCGCTCCTAAGCTAAATAAAACAATCATAATCGAAGCTATGCAAGGCGTAAAGTTGAAAGCAGCTTGAACACCAGTTCAGAACTTTATCCAGAGGAGAAAGTACAGAGCCCAGTTAAATTTTGACTCTGCAGTTAATTAATTTTCACCTTCATCCCCATATGGACATATCATCATAGATTTGGAAAGACAGTCAAGAAACAGCGCAAATCTGAAGATATAAACTAATCAATCGTCAGAAATCCCTCCGGGCAATTCATGGTAGAATAGATAGCCAATCTGTCCCACATGCACAATATCTTGACAAAAAGTTTGTCAAGTACAGTTCTTAAACTTTTAAAATGTACAATTTCATATTTTCTGTATATTTTTCTGTCATCCTCTAAATGATTTGATTACATGGTAATTTCATGACTAATTTAGCCAAAATTATCTTTTAACCTAAAGTGCATGTTTAGCACATTGGTAAAACCTCCTTCAAGCTCATGGGGTGGGTCAAAGGGCAAAAGAACATAATGTAATCATATTACAAATCAAGTAATCAACTATCACATTCTGAACTTGCCATTTTAGAATCCACAAAATCTTTTTAATAGCCTACTTGAATTACTCCTAGGACCATTCTTACTTGATGTAGAAGGATCTTGCTTTAGACATGCGCGCTAACTGGTAACAAAATTCTTGAATATACTCCAGCATGGGAAACTGGTTGAGTATGACATATTTTTGTTCTAAGGAATTTATGTTCTCTCAGATTGCGATTATCAAGTTGCGGTATAACCTGAAATTCCTATACCTCAAAAGGTACATTTTACCCTGTTATAATCAAAACTAATATACAACATAGGCTTACATAACTGTTGCAGCTCGACACGTGAAGCATAGAGCCGAAAACAAGGGAATCCATAACAAGAATGTTACTCTTGCCAAAGAGCAGTCTCTTCAAAACAACTCAAATTCCACTAGCTCTCCAGCTGCATTGCACTCTACATACTTAACACCCTTTCCCTGGGACTGTGGGGTCATCTCTGAAACTCCAAATTCACACAAGTCTGGCAGTTCTGGTGGGATAGCGCAACGTATTAACGCCCAATTAAGGCCTTCAAAGAAGGGGTGCTGTTTTATCTCAGCCGCCCCTTTCTCTGAACCCAAACGGTTTTCAGGCTCTTTAACCAACAACCCTCTAATGAGATCCCTCGCTTGGATACTAACAAATGGGGTGTAAGGGAATCTGAGACCTTGCAACACCACGTTGGCTAATGTTTCTTCATTATTAGAACCTTTAAAGGGTGTTCTACCATATAAAAGCTCATATAGAAAAACACCAAATGTCCACCAGTCAACTGCAGCTCCATGTCCCTCTCCTTTGATGATCTCAGGCGCCAAGTATTCGTGAGTACCGACAAATGAATTTGATCTTGCATCTGTGGGCTCAGCCACAAGCTGTGGCAATGATCTGAGCTGAGCAGCAAGATCATTTTTTAATTTCCTTGCTTTTGCAGCAGGAGGTAGGAGTATTGGGCTGAAGCATGGAACTTGACATGCTGGTTCAATACAGAATGGCTCAATGCAACTCGTTTGTGCACAAGGACCAGAAATCTTAGCAGGATCCACATCAGAAGATGACTTCAGAAGTGTTGGGCTAACATCACACCTTAGCGACAGATCAAAATCTGTGAGCATAATGTGGCCGTCTTCTCGAAAAGAATGTTTTCAGGTTTCAAATCACGGTAAACCACTCCAAGCATGTGCAAGTACTCCAAAGCAAGAAGGACTTCGGCAACATAAAACCTGCAGGTACAAAGATTCTTGTGAATACAAAATCCCTTTCAATTATGGTAGCTATTGAAGCAGTTTGCACCTGAAGAGACAGTGTATTTATAATATATTTGTTGAAAAATTGCACGCATATATAAGGGCAATTATTAGTTAAGACCAACAGCACACCTGTGCAATGCACCTAATTTTAATCAAATTGTTTTGATAGATTTTACTTGTTAAAACTAAATTGTTAGTTTTGATTGTTTTTAATTGGCTTAATCTTGTTCGTGAGGGTAAAGAAAAAAGTAACTTCACTATTTGGAATGACAAGCAATCCACTCTCTGCAAGAACATTTCAACATATCAAAGTTTAAAACCTTGTTGCCTGCACTAGATAAACCAGAAACGAAAGCACATTTTAGCAACTTTGAGAATTAAGAGTGTGTTTGGATAGAGAATTTTAACTGAGGAAAGTAATTTATCAGAGAATTTAAAATTCTTTAATCTAAAATTCATTGTTTTGATGTTTTTATACGAAGAATTTAAATTTTTGGAATTTTAAAATAGAATTTTAAACTAAAAATGTGGAATTCTAATTTCCTTCTAAAAAGTGAGAAATTGAAATTCTCTTCTATAGCAGCTCCCACCGCACCACTTTCTGCTCCGTCTCCATCGTTAGGGAGTACTCCGACCTCAGCTACTCCCATGGCACCCACCTCACCCACCTCACGCACCTCACGCACCTTTTTGCTCCGTCTCTCGATCTTATCTGTTGTTTTTTATTTGAGTCCCTAAGCTGATTCATAATCACCAAAATTCCAATTATCTTCTGTGAGTGGAGGTTTTTTATGTAATTTTGTAATAAAAAAATACTTCTACAATTATTTATCATATACAGATTTTGAAAATGAAGAAATTCAATTTCTTTATCCAAACACAATTTTGAAAATGAAGAAATTTAATTTTTTTTATCCAAACACATAATTGAAAATGAAAGAATTTCAATTGAAGCATTTAAAATTCTTAGAATTTAAAATTACCTTATCCAAAAAGACTCTAAACAAATTTGATTGTACCAAGAAATACTCAAGGAATCATAGGCATTTGTTGAATTCCTAAAAATTTAGTAAGCAAAAGGTAGCTTATAATATAATTCTTAGTATGTACCTTGCTGCTGGCTCTGAAAAACTTCTGCCAAGCTGCTTCTGCCGTAGAACATGAAGATCACCACCTGGACAATACTCCATGACCAGACATGACAAATTATCTGATGTAAACTGAGCATACAGTGTTGGAAGAAAAGGATGATCCAGCATCCTCAATATTTCTCTTTCAGTTTGAGCCCTAGGCATCTTCTTCCTTCTGGCCAAAAATTCATTGTCCATCACCTTAATAGCAAACAAACAATTTTTGCCAATTAGTTCAGCAAGATATACAGTCCCAATGTCTCCACAACCTAGCTTCTTCAAAAGATTGAAGTGTCTCAAGCCCAAGACTCCATGCTGAATTTGAGCATGTCGTATGGCTTTCCATCTAACATCCTTTGACATGTGAGGCCTATTGCCACAACTAGACCCACTGAGATTACTCTCATCACTGGTACTTGTACTACTACTGTAGTCACCTTGGCTACTCTTTGAACTTTGAGAAAATTCAAGTTGCTCTTTCAAGTTGCTCTTTTGCACATTAACAGAGTTTATTCCCTCTCCATGACTGATAGAGTCCAATGATGTAATACCTTCGTTGTTTTCAATAGCACACCAACATCTCTCACAAACAAGTTGAGTTGTACCAGAAACTGACTTGTTATTTACTTCATTGGATGTAGGATCAAATAAAGCAGAAACTGAATCCTGCATTACTTTTTTCTTTCCAAAATGTTTGTTCTTGATAATTGATTTGACTGTACGAGGGGCATTGCGTGACAGTTTGCACACTCTATTGCCATTAACCGAAGTAGAAGAGGAAGAGACTGTTTGTAACCTACCTTTCCGCCCATTCTTTGATGCAGAGGCTTTATTTCCTATCTTTTTAGGGGAAGAAGCATTTTCAGGCAACTCTAATTTACTTCCATTGGTGTTACAACTAGAAGAAGAAGATTCAGATGTTTGTTTCTCTATTTGAGCAGGCTCTGATGACGGTGATAGAACCCCAACTTTACCTGATGAACTATCCAAGTCACTTGGCATCAATGAAGCCCCAGGATCATTTTGTGTAGTTGCAATTGCAACAGCAATTTTGGAAGATTGAACATTTGGGCTCAGTGAAGTGCTTTTAACAGTTGAACGAGAATGGTAAGCATTATCCAAGGAAAGTGAGTTGCTCTCTTCTGGCACTAGAGATATTTCACTTGTACTAACTTTACTCACAACATTAGAAGGCTCAGATCGTCTACCTTCAACTACAACTGAATTGTACAATGTCTGTATCTTCCCAACCTCAGATATTCGTGGAGAAGCAGTTGACTTTGATAATCTTTTCATGGCAGCCATTTCTGATGCCTTAGATATACATAGGTCTCTTAATGCCTGCTTCAAAGTCACAGGCTCAGAAGGTCCAACTCGTGGGGACCGAGAAGCACCCATTGTAATTGGTTTTTTCAATGCACTTTTCATCTTAGGGCTTGTACCATCTTGTATAAAGCCCAAATCCCTTGATGAAGATTTAAGAGTAATTGACTCAAAAAGCTTATTAATATCATCATCTAAATTACCCTTATATCCCAGTTTCTGCACAGGATGCTTCTGATTTTTCTCATCCAAGCTATATCCAGAATTGGACTGATATATCCCTGTATCTTTCTCTGTATTTAGGTCTTCCCTTGCTTCGACAATTTCACAAGTGCCAGAGAATGAACCCATTTAGAAATAAATTGTAACACTCAACTCACTTTGTTGTGGTAGAAGAAACAGAAAAAGTTTGGTTCTCAATGCAAAAGTCTATTCTACTTCATTTCTCATGCAGTGTATCAAACACCATAAACTCACAACTCATGGAGAGTGAACCTGTCCAATCCAACTTTCAGAATCGAAACCATCATTTCAATCAAATCAAATTTTTAAGTCCAAATGGTATTTCCACCTCTTTACCAGATACGTGACATTGAAACCCTGATGCAAAGGCCAACATTTGAATGCATCAGCAAAAATATAAATTGTAAATTAAAGTAATAATAAACAAGGATCGACACAAATTGACCCCAAAAAATAAAGAAAGAAATCAAATGAAAACAAAGATAGACATCATAAAAAATTCAAAATGGTAAGAGAAGCCACTCACTTGTAGGACAAGTGTCAACTGCAAGGAACACAAATCAAATTGCATATGGATGATGGAACCACAACATACTGCCAAAAAAATCTAATTTCTATTCCTTTCCAAAATTCTAACAATTCGGCTCTCCCTGAAATTAATGTGAATATGAGAATACAAGAATTTTCAAACATTCAGTTTTTATGATAAACCAAAAGGAAGATATCTAGAGACAAACTAAGGACTAAATAACAGGGTGTTCAAAACATGAGCTATGTTTTCAATCTGGATAGTTCGTACAATGTAATTGACATGCATTCAAGCACAGGATCCAACTTATATCAAGCACAACAATCCTCATAGATGATTCCGCACCATATAAAACCAGCATCAAGTAAAAACTAGTTCCCTACTATTTTCTCATCAATTCAAAGTCTTCACCAGTCAGTGAAATCAACAAATCAGATAAAATCAAACCATAGTTCGTAAGCCTATTCATGTTTACTGCAACATTATCCAATTAACAAAAAGTACGGACAGTAACGAGAATCAACTAAAGGATCGATATACCTCAACAACAAAAAAACTTCAAAACACACAACAATGAAGGTGACTTAAAAAGATAAATTAAATCAAAATTTTAAACAAAACCATTAAGCTATATTAAAAATAAAAAAAATAAAAATCCAATAAAATTCATCGCAGAGTGATTCAAAATTTCACAAAATATAAATAAATATATACATATATAATTAAAAAATGCAGTTTGTGTTTGTTCCTTACAGAATGCAGAATCAAAGAGCAGCTTCTTCTTCTTCAAAGTGAAGTTCCGAAACCACAAAAGGAAAAGGTCGAAATCTCAGTAAACAGAATCAGAAAAAGCAACACAGTGAACACGAACGAACATCAAACAACACCGTTCATCAGAGATTAACGGAACGAGACATCACAAATCAAACGGTTCAGACACGAAGCGCAATCTAAAACACAGAAGCCGCGCACCTGCAAGCAAGCGAAGGCGAAGAAACGATGCGCATTGAACACACGATGCTTCAGCGAACGGAATACACGGCGCAGGAAAAATAAAAGCAATCCAGATGAGAAACAGAGAGCGAGAAACCCTGGGCGAGCATAGAAGTGATGAAATGGAAGAAACTCAAAGGTAGAGAGAGAAAGAGAAGAAGAAGAAGATGCACAATGTTTTATTTTCTTCTGTTTTCTGTTCCACTTTCAGAACTGGCACTGATTATTTTGTACAAACAAGACCCATCTTCTCATAGACAAAAATATTCCTATAACTCAAAAAAATTATAGGTACTAATTTATAGTTTTGTATTATATTATATTAATTACTAATTATTTCATTAATTGTTTAGTTCTGGAATATAATTTTTCAACATTTAGAATTTAAACTATTTAATAAATGAAAATAAATATGTACTGCCAGGATACAAATCAGTATAAGATTTTCTCAACTTAGTTGATTTTTTTGAGTTTGAGTATTAAATATATAATATATTAAATATTAAAAGAGAAAATATTATTATCTATTATAATATATTTAACTCGTGAAATTTTTATTTTTATAAAAATCAAAAATAGATAGAGAAAATTATAATTATTCATGCCTTAATCAACTTAATTAAATCTCTTGTATTTGAATTAAATGAGAGGTTATTTATCATGCATGATATTTAAGAATTTATTATTAATATTAATTGACAAGTGATAATAGTTTGTGTTTCTTAATTAAATTGTTTAAAATTTGAATTCTTATCTTGATATTAATTATTTATTTTGTATATGTTTAGATCTCCGGTGAAAATTAATTATTGTTTTCAGTTCTAAATATTTGGTTTCAATATTATGTTTAGGAAAAATAGAATTTATTAGTTATTTGTAAAAATATATGAAAATAAATATTTTAAACTAGAATTTAACTTTTCGAAATTCGAAGTGACATTCAAGTCATTTTGTCGCGTATCGCTGACCTGCTTGGAAATTTGGCGATCTCAGATTTGGCTTCCTGTATTAAATAATAGGCTGATTTTAAATGTTAAAATACATTATATAGTATCCGATGCTCTTTCTTTCTTTTCTATTTATTTGGTTCAAGTATAACAAGGTGATTTTCCATGCGATTTGATACACTCGTACAAGGAAGATGTTTGTGATTGTGAGTATTATCTCCATTAGCCATGTACACGTCATTAGTTTCACTCTACGTTCCTAAATTATTTCTTTGATGTTGCAAATGTATTTTCAGAGAAAATAAATACGAATTAAGTCAATCAACCTAACTTCCTCGAATGTGACATTTCAATTGGAACTATTTATTACTAGAATCCAAATACTTTAACTACGATTATTGGATTTAATTAACTAACTCATTCGCAAATTATTGATTGTTATTAGCCAAAGTGAACAAACTACATAGATTTTTTTTATAGAGTAATCATGTTTAAATCGGATATAATCATAATCAGTAATTAAATTTTCTTTTAAATATTTAACGTAATTATATATTTAAAGATCTTTTTTTATTAAACCGCAATAATCATATATTAATTGATTCACGTGCTTGATGTGGAAACAAATTATATAAAGTGCTAAATCGATTATGATGTAAATATTTAAATTTGATATTTTGCCCACGTTACTCATAGACGAGAATAAAAAATATATATAAAATAATTAGATTTTGGAGTAATGTTTTGTTTTTATAATTATATTGAAATTAACATAAATACAATGTGGGTTAAAGCTGCCATTTTTGTACGCTATCATATGTTTTTTATTTAGCACATTTCCAAAAGGTAATGAAAGGCCAATATGTTTTTTTCCCTGAAACACGGATTTGCAAAGAATTTATGCATCAAGTACATGGTTTTCTCCTATTCATTAGGCTTTCCACTGTTAGAATATGAACTCAGTGTTGAATGGGTGATAATGAATGGCTTCTGTTTCATAATACTAACGTGATCTTAACAGTGAATCTGAATATTTTAAGGTGAAAAAGCAAAAGCCTCGCTCCAGTGCCAAATAAAAGACAAGGCAAAGACAATCAAATGAATCAATAATAAGACGTTGTCACGTTGGTGTAGTCCTTTGGATATGTGAAGGATTGTTGTCATGATGAAGCTAATTTCCTGTACCTTGCGTTTGCTATAATGGCTTTGATCATTGATCCAAACAATGAATCCCAAAACGGAGACAACTTGAATGTACACCAACCAATCAGACCTCCATTAATTGCCAACTATTTCTTACCCAGTCTTCAAAAGTAGTATATATTAAAATATTAAATCATTTTAAAATTTTATGAAAATTTATTTACTTGATCTATTCAATAAAAACTTTTAATTTAAAGGTTTAATTAATAAATTTGGTATATGCAAAGAGTTATTAAAGAAAGTAATTTTACCAAAAGTTATTCTTGAAATAACTTTACCAAAAAATATTCTTGAAGTCATTTTGTCACTATACACAAGGAAAAATCCAAGTAACATATCGACTAGAAATAGTGTAAGATAAAGTATATGAGTAGAGAACAATCCTCATCCTATGAGCTAGTTTTTGTATTTGAGTTAGGTTCAAACTCACCTTCTAAGATGGTATCAGAGTCTATCCTAGATCCATTAACGAGTCACTCACCTTCGAAGATGATATTAAAGCTTATTCTAGATTCATTAACGAGTCACTCACCATATTATCTACGCACAAAGTCTAAAAGAAAATCTCAAATTCCACATAGATAGTATCAAGATAAAGTATATAAGTCGGAAACAATCCTTACCCTATAAACTAAATTATATAAACATCAAATGAATTTTTAATATATAATTGTTTTAACACACAAAAATTACGAATTTAATGGTTAAATTTAAAGTTCTCGTATAAATTATAATGGATTTACAAAATTTCAAACAATTAAAAATATTATTATTATTTTATCTTCTCACTTTATTTTAACATATAATATGTTATTTAAAATATAAGTAGATATTTATTATTTTATTTCATATTTGATAAATTTTAAATTATGAAAAAGTTTACAAACATAACCATGAAAGTAGTTAATTTCATGATTCAATCATAAAATTTACTTTTGATAATGTAAAAAAATAACTATTAAAAGTGTGAACATAAGTTGTCATTTGATCTATTTCTAGAAAGAAAAAGAGTTCAACCCTACACGTTTATTCATCCATTATGCACGTGCTAAAAGAAAATTAAGATCGTATGTTTTTGTCAGTTCACATATCAATGGTCAATTAATAAACTATTAATTTTATGCTTTGAACTACATCTCTTTATCAAAAGAGAGAAGAAAAAAAACCATTAGTATACAAAATTAAGAAATAGTTTTTTTATGAATGTAAAGACATTTAGTATTTTTCATTCATTTGTTTCATTTTGGGTCGAGATTTCACTTATTAGTGTTTAAATTGGCATTTTTAAGGAAACAAATAGTTATATGTGTTTTTTGTCTTTATAGTATATATGTATTTTATTTTAATCCTCTTAATTATTTTCTATTTGTGTTCTTATTAAAAATTTATTTTTTATTTTAGTCTTTCACATTTCTTTCACATTATTTTAATCCCTTTATAAATTTATAGTTTTCTTATAAATTTTCTTGTTATATTTGAAAAAAATTACTTTATTTCCTTTTATTCAGTTAATCACGTCATCTCTTGATAGTGAACTTCTATCGAAGACTAAAACTAAAAAAAAAAACAAAAAGAGTTTTAATATGGACAAAAAAATATGAAGATAAAAATGAAAATACTTTTATATTATAAGGAGTAAAAAAATTATTTAAACTAAAATATCTAATGTATTCAAATATATAATTTGGTCATTAATGGTATGATAAATTCTAAAAGTAAGAAAAAAGAAAACATAATTGTAAGATTTATATTAGGATTTAGAACATTACACCAAATTACATATATATCTTGAAGATATATTCTTCCAATAACTTAGTCTCATCGATTTGCGAAAGCATACACATGCACTTGCATAAATCAGAATTAGAAACAAATCTAGGCTTTTGCCCTTCTTAGCAAAATAATAATATTAATAATAATAATAATAATTAAAAACATGATATTTTCCTCCAAAATCCTCCCTTACAATTGAGTCCCTTAACGTGGAGAGTACACAGTCAAAGCATTGAGAGTTGAGAGGGTATTCTAGTCTTTTAATAATAGTAATTAACCCTAATTTCTACACATTACAAGCCCTAAGGTTACTTGACCTAACATATGCAATAATTCTTAGTTCATATGTGTACTTGCCATTAACATATGCACCGAAGAATTATACTTTTCACAATGTGAACAGTACATGTTTTTTGAATATTTATTCTTGAGAATAAGATAACCTCTCTCTCTCTCTCTCTCTCTCTCTCTCTCTCTACATATATATATATGCTTACTCTTCTTCTCACGAAATCGCGTATCTAGTTTATTTTGAGACGCCTTTTTTTCTTAATTATTAATTAATTGTTTAATTAAAGAAGATTCTTACTTTCTTGAATTCCTATTATTGAAGCATGGTCAATTGCTCAAAAGAAAAATACGAGAAACATAATATATATATATATATATATATATATATATATGACGCAGTGTTTAAAACAAAACATACAATCATAAAATAAAATTAAAAATGCTCGACTATTAAGGTAATAAAAATTGACCTTATAACCAAAGTACAGAAGAATTGAATGTTGAATTAAATAAGTGGTAGTTACATCTTTACCAATATTAAATTGAAACAGTATCTTTTTAGGTAGGACCATAACCTTTTCCCCCAAAATGCTAATCTATTGATCACAAATCTTTCCAAGAGGAAATAATCAAATGACATAATAGGGCATGACCTACCGAATACTTAAATCAGAAGTCAAGTTGAGAGGAATTAGTGATTAATCTTAATTCCCACCTAATGATGTGTGAATTTGACCTAACAATACTACGTGAAAATAACATGGCCTCAATTCAAGCAAACATAGAAACCCAGCACACATTTTTGTTTTCTTCCTTGTTTTATTATTATACATTTGTAGCCATTTGACACAAGTCACAAAACATAATCAAGACGTGGAGGACACAACGCAACTCACAATAGCCATTCCATAAGGTGAAGCAGAGTACAGAGATATATAGCATTTCTTGTACCAATATAGCAGGAACTATATCGTAGAAAGATTATTATTTTAATTTAATTTTACCGTCATGAATATTGAATAATTACACAACAACAACAAAAATATTGAATAATTGCATGCATATCAGCATATGACATTGAAAGCGAAATGTGGATGGTGTCGTTCAGCATCATCTAATAGGGAACATTAATTCACTGATCCACTTTTGGCCTTTCTCTCCAGGGTGTTCTTTGGGTACCCCCACAAAGAGAGTCCCTTGGTGTGTCTCTATGATTTTTTTTTCATTTTTTTCTATTTTGTAGTATCAATTATGAAATGAAATTACGACCTTTTTTAAATAAAATTTTTTTTTGAAAGAAAACGATATTTTGAAAAGGGATTTTAGAGGAGAAAGAATGAAATAGAAAGATTTAGGTAGTAACATCTCTTTGTTTAAGAATTTTAATTTTTGAAGAAAAGAATTTGAGAATTTTTAAAACTCTTTTAAATTCCTTCGAAGCTTAAAAATTGTTGTTCCCCATATTTGAGAGTTTTTAGAAATAAAAGTAATAAAATTACTATCCTACCCCAGCTAGTGTTAATAAAATTACTATCCTACCCCAGTCAGTATTAATAAAACATTAAAATACAAAATACTGAATTACAATTCAAAAACAAAATTGTAAAAATATTTTATTAATTTTTCATTTTCCTCTCATTATATTTTTAATACCCAGACAAGAAGTAAGCAACTTCTCTCACTCCCTTTTTCTTAAATCTGTCTCTTTTCCTTTTCTTCCTAACTCCCAAACAACATCTTAGTGGGTCCTACCTATCTCTCAACTCGTTCCCGATAATAAATCTTTTTCACCGTATTGAATTTCTCGTACCGTACTAGATAAATGCATGTCGTTGGTCATTCGATTATGTCAAATACGTCTCTCCATGTTTTTAAATTAGAAAAATGAAAATATATGGTTGAAATTAATTTATTTTTGGTGCATAAAAATTTATAAGAGCGAATGAGTTCTTTGGCTAAAGTAGAAAAAGTCTTCGCACTAAAAAAAAACTTATACATTGTGTTTGATTATGATGAGAGAAATAAAGTGGATAAAAATTAAAAAAATTGAGTGAAAATAAAGTAAATTATTGGATTGTTTTATTTAAATGAAATAAATAAGAAATATAGTTAAAATAAATTAGTACATTATAAAAATAGTGGTATACTCTTATCAACATTATACCTTTTTATTGAGGAGAAAAAGGAAAAAAAATATGAAATTTAAATTGTAGAGAAAATAAAAGGAAAGAAAAGTTTAAATTTTTATTTCTTGAAGTTAATTATTTTTTTTCACTTTCTATCCAATCAAACAAAGAAAAAAAAAATTGTCATCCGCATTTTTTTGCCTCTTTACTTTTTCCCTTTCACTTTTTCTCTTTGGAACAGACCATAAACCATAATGTGAATTAGTTTTCTTTGGTCAAAACAGATAAAAGGACACAAACATAAATACGTACACCTTTATCAAGAACAAATTCTTTAATTGTGAGACCTACTGAACTCAAATTAATTTTACCTTATGTCATCTTTATCAAACATTCAAACCAATTTCTATTTGCGCCCCTCCTCTGAAAATCGTTGCCACCAAACAGAGCTATAATTTACTTACATTTACCTTATTTTAAATACACAAGTGAAGACTCAAAATTTAAATTATATATTTTAATTTCTTTGAGAAGCTTGTGAAGGGGAAAGATTGTCTCATAGGTTCAATATAAATTACTTAACACCAAAAAATTGTTTAAAGAGATTCCTAAGTTATTTTTACTTGAAATTTTATTAAGACCTTAAAATATCATTAAACTACAATGAATTTTTTTATGAATTTTCTAAGACTTTTAAATATGAAAAGATAATTTTCTCCTAGATTTATTTAGCCCGAATTATTGAAAGAGTGTTCTTAGATAAAATCACCCTATCGTAGATTTAAAAGGCTTTAAACTCAACTGAAACAAAATTATGAATATGAGATCTACAATGACCTTATCTTGTGTGTGGTATAATGTTTATGTGATGTGCGTGGAGAAAAATATGTGATAGTGTTATGGGAACACTTCAAAACAAATAAGCTAAGACCAATGAAGGTGTGAATGATAGAATAGATTTTTCTTGCAATGGGAATATGGGATTAGTTAGCTCCATTGTCAGAGATACAAATGAGTAATCCTTATATATAAAGTCTCTAGATGGCAAGAGCATTATGTAAAAAATGAGGTGATTGTACCTAGTTTTAGAAATCAGCCCGGTTGGATACTTATAACCGGATAAAACTTGATATTTAGAAAATGCTAGAAACACACTATTGATTGAAATTTGGTGGAAGTAAAAAAAAAAAAATATTGTTCTCGTTTCATGTTTAATTTCAATAAATTTTAACTAATAAGAGCCAATATGGTAAAAAGTAGGATGTTTGTTGTGCGATTTGATATGTTTTGGCTTAAAATAAGTCTAAATCAAACAAAAAAAAATTAAGTACATTACAGTTTAATTTAGTTTAAATTATTTATGAAATTCAAACCAAATTAAATTAATCTTTTGGAATTTGGTTTGATTTGATTTTTGCGGTTTAAATTTTTTGCTAATAAGTATTAAAATGCTTTAAAAGTTTGTTGTTAATTGAACAAAACTAAAGTAATAACTACTTCAACAATCAACATTATAAATGAACAACAAAAATTTTAACAATTGGATTTAAAGTAAAATTATAATTGTTTTCGAGTTGAATAATAATCATTCAACTTAAAAGTAACCATTCAACTAAAAAGTAAAAAATAGTACATAATATTTGTTTCTAAGTTTCAATGATCGAACTTAAAAAAACACGGTAAAACAATATTCATAATACTTACTTCCAAACCATGGAAACTTAGAAAGTAGATATCCAATAATAAAATACTTATTACAAAATTGGTTTTTATGGATGTTTGTGGTACGATTTGTTTTGGTTCGATTTTTGCATGCCAAACTGCAAACCAAGTTTGGAAAATAAAAAACAAACCAATGACCATTGGTTTTTTTACGATTTTGGTTTTTGGATCAATTTTCAATTTTATACTCGATTTGGTTCGATTCTGAATACTCATTATAAAAAGTATGGTAACAACATTCCTCCTCATGTTGTTTTGTGGGTTTCATCACTCATTTTGTTGGATCAAATCTATAAATCATCAGAAACATACAAAATAATGATAGTTTTGTCGGATCATTTATGGTGCTAGCATTCCTCTTCATATTTAAAAAGTATTGCATATAAAGTAATGATAGTTTTAATTATTAATTTATTTTAAAAATATCATTACTTTATATGCTTCAAGGCAAAGAACCTGATAGATATCAAATTGAGATTTTAGACTACTTTTTGGTAGTTTCTATGAAATCACATAGGATTGAAGATCTCTTAAGATCTCTCTAATTTTTCTTTAGTGATAGATCCCATTTTGAGATCTTAACGAGAAAGAGAAAAAAATATTATTTTTTGAACAATGTGTAAATCTTGAGGATTTTTTTACAATAACTCATTATCTATGTTGGAGATCTCTTCACCTTCTTTATTGAGAGATCTAGTGAAGATAAGATCTTGAATTCAAAATCTTTATTCAAAATCTATCAATAAAGATGCTCGAACATATTATTTGTCTGATTTTATTTAATCTATCGAACACATATACGATGCATTAGTATGATGATATATGAGATATAATTTTTAATTTTTGTCATTATTTATATTTAATAAAAAATTAGAGTCTTAATTCCTCTTATAACTCAACAAACTTCAATTTAAGAAATAGAGAAAGTGTAAATGAACAAATGATATTATTGAAAA
>PYAF01000329.1:1935507-1952673 GCA_007407185.1 Glycine tomentella
AAAGTGGTGATTCTCCAAGTATTGTTTTCCTCCAGTGCATCAATTTCCTTTTTCATAGCATTAATCCAATCTTGATTTTTCATGGCTTCTTTGAAGGACCGTGGCTCCAGCTGAGCATCAATTGCTGCAGCAAATGCTTGGTAATTTTTAGAAAATTTAGACATAGAAACATAATTTGCTAAAGGATACCGCGTACCTGAGACGGAAGAAGGAAAGGGATCACTGGAGGAAGGTGTATGTGTTGAAGCCATGTAGCACTCATATGGAGCAAGAGAGCTTGGAGGTTTGCGAATTCGTTGAGAGCGCCTGATTTTTGGTGCTGCAGCAGTGTGCTGTTCTAGTAGAGCTGTAGCATGTTGTTCTAATGCTGCAACATGGTGTTCTGGTGTTGTGGTCTGTTGTTCTGGTGCTCCAACGACATGTTGTTCTGATGCAGCAGCTTGTTCATTACTCCCCCTGTCAAGATTTTCAGCAGCATGTTCATTACTCCCCCTGTCAAGATTTTCACCAATCACAATATTCTCTGTTTCGGTATCTTCATTCATAGGAACATTATTTTCTTCTGGGGAAAGAAGCTCGGGTTCCATATGAGGACTAAACCGTGACATTATTTGTTGAGTTGGCTGCAATGCATTTTCAACATTTTCCTTAGATGCAAATGGAAATTCAGTTTCACAAAAATGAACATCACGGGACACAAAATATTCTTGAGTTTTCAAATCAAACAGCCGCCATCCTTTCTTTCCATGAGGATATCCAACAAACATACAACGTCTAGACCGTTCACTAAATTTATCTAAAGGTTTTGGTTGTACTGAAGCATAACAAAGACACCCAAACACCTTTAAAGAAGAATAATTAGCAGTATTTTATGGAGAATTTCATGTGGAGTCTTTCCCCCAAGAACTTTTGAAGGTGTAAGGTTTGAGATGAGCTGCGGTCATGACACTTTCACCCCAAAATTCAATAGGCAAGTTAGCTTGGAATAAAAGTGCCCTTGAGACATTAAGAATGTGCTTATGTTTTCTTTCAACTCTCTCATTCTGTTGCGGTGTATAAACACATGTGGTTTGCTGTATTATGCCATTATCACCTAAATAATCCTTTAACCTTTGTGAATTAAATTCAGTTCCATTATCAGTGCATAAGATCTTCACATTTTTACCAAATTGGGTACGTACCATAATTATAAATTTGCGAAGATTAGTAAACGTTTCGCTCTTCTCCCTCATGAGCCACACCCAAACTCCACGACTATAATCATCAACTATGGTTAAGAAATAATGAGCTCCGCAAGAAGAAGATGAGCGATAAGGACCCCACACATCACAATGTATTAATTCAAAGCAATCATTACTACGATGATCACTAACACAAAAATAAGAGCGAGTTTGCTTGGCTCTAAAACAAATGTCACAAGCCTTATTATCAAATGAAGCAAATTGACATCTAGCTAAATTAGGAATCTGAAAAATCACGTCTGCTGGTGCATATCCCAATCGTCGATGCCAAAGTTCCACAGACTCAAACGTTTGAACTGCCATGGCTCGTTCATGACTCGACTTGTACACATACACCCCCACTGCGAGATCACCCTGTCCAATCTCCATCTTCAGCTTGCGGTCCTGCAAGATACAACCATTATTAGTGAAAATGATATCAACATTCTTCTGTTGGGCAAGCTGTGAGACAGAGATCAAATTGCATTTCAACTGAGCAACAAATAGCACATTAGACAAAAATAAATTTGGACCAAGCAACACATCTCCTTGTTCCTCAGCATATGCAATTGTTCCATTAGGTAACCCCACAGCAAGTGGGTTGATTCGCTCAACATTGAGCAACATGTTAAGGTTTCCAGTCATATGGCGTGATGCACCACTATAAATTAACCAATTATAAAGAACACCATTACCAGTCAATTTTTCAGCAGATGAATGAAAATTGGAATTGTCAGCCAAAGACATAAGTCTGTTAACAACTGCAGGGGTAAGAACCGAATAGGCTCCAACTTGCACTTCCTGAGTGGAAGGTTCCTCGGTAGCAACAGCATGAGCGCTATTGTTATCCTGATGATTATTATGGTAGCCTTCTCCTCGACTTGCTCCTGTCCTGCCACACTCGAGCCCTCGACCACCCCATCGGTTAGATGGATAACCAAAAGCCTGCCAGCACTTGGAAGATTCATGATTAGTCTTACCGCAATGACTACAAGGAGCCCTGTTTCCCAGCCTATCAGATGCCGCAGGAGAAGATGTTTGTACAGCACACCCAAGGACATCAGGTTGGGCATGTTGCATGCGAGCCATTCCTCGATGTGTTTCCTCTGAAGACATCGTGGAGTAGCACTTGTTCAGATTAGGAAAAATATGACTATTGAGGATCTGAGTACGTAGTGTACCGAACATGGCATCGTCGAGCCCCATTAGCAAGGTATACACCTTGTCATTTTCCTTTTCCAGTTCCACCTCTTTTGCATAGGAACAATTATCACCACACGCACAGGGCTTGTAAGTTGTGCTACCTTCAAGCTCATCCCAAACTGCACGTAGCTTGATATAATAGGCTCCCACACTGCTGCCTTGTTGCTTAATATTGCATAGACTTGTTTTCAGCTGATAGATACGAGGGATGTTTGTCACAGTGTAGCGCTCCTTCAAATCATCCCACAAATCCTTAGCCTCATCGAAGCACTTGATGAATGGTTGCAATTGCGGATCAATGGTGTTATGAATCCATCCATTGATCATGGAATTGTTTCTTTCCCACGCAAACCACTCCTCCAAATCCTTCTCATCAGGCTTCTTCAAGGATCCAATTACGAACCCCAATTTGTTTTTAGCCTTTAGTGCATTTTTCATGACCTTAGCCCAATTCTCATAGTTTGCCTCCCCTTTTAACATCACTGTAGTCAGCAACACCCCAGGATGATCAGACCCTGCTAGGTAAAATGGAGACATGGGATCCGAGACCTTTAGCTTATTAGACCCCTCACTATTCTGAGTGGACATGATGGACGTAGCTTGTGCACTAAGACTTAGAATGTAAACTAAGCTATTGTCTCATAACAGAAACCATTTTGAATTCAAAAATACACAGCATCTAACAACCACCTTATCTTCTAAAGTTGTTACTAACAGAAACTAAACTAAACAAAATTTCTATTGCAAATACAAAAACGTGAGTAACAACCTTCCTAAATTTCCTCTAACACTATACTTAATTTTATAAAGCATATCTTGTATGAAGTTCACAGTTCTGAATTTATGCTTGAAACGATCAAATTGACAAAAATAATTGAAGAAACGCCAAGAAGAGAATATATAATTAAATTTCTAGAACTAGAAAAGCAATAGGCGAAAATGTCCACATGGGTGTGGCCCAAAACTTTAGCGGGAAAGGGATATTAATGTTGAGGGGTTTGTCTTTAAGGTGAAGGGGAAAGGTACACAAACTCGGAAAGCAACGTTGTTTCCCACCTCCAAAAACAAACAAGGACCAGAACTGAACTAGGGTTCTACTTGGAAAGCCAAAAGGGACTTCAATTTAGTTTCAGAGCTTTTAGTTCCTAGCAGGTTGTGCTAGGACCAGATTTCTGATCCAAATAATAAATCTCAAAGTCTTATCTGTGGACTTCCTTTGTAAGTAATGTACACTGAAAGGCAACATAGAGGGTGTGGTCCTTCACGTACAGTTCACACTTCCACCTTTCGTACATGGTTGATGTGGTCGATTCACACCAAAGCTAACTTTGCTTTGACTTGGGGTAAAAGAAAAATACGTGGAGAGAAATAAATAAGGAAAAAATATATTTACAAAATTTAGATACAACTTTATTATGGAAAAAAAAACTATACACTGAAATTATAAAATAGTTTTATTATTTAATCATATATATTAAGTTTGTTAACTCTTAATTAAAAGAAAATATTCCGTTTATTGTTAATATAAAACTATGCAATATATGTTGATCTTTAACACATAGTATTTATTATGATGATTATCGAGATAAAGTTTTAATATCAATTAGAAAATAACACCAAAAATTTATATCTAAGTTTTGTGTATTTACTATTTAATTGAGGGGGGAAAAGAAAGAATCATGTTAAGTCTTTTTTTTTTAAAAAAAAAAAAAACTCCTTAAGAGAAGTGAAATAGAAAATAAAAAAAAAATGTGTTGAAATAATGCACTTATTTATCTACTTGTTTATTATTATAAATTATATAATAGTTGTTTAATATAATTATAGTTTTCTTAATTATTTAATTTTAAAAATAATCATTTTTTGTTATTTGAACAATAAAAAATATTTTTTATTTTCTTTCTTTTTTTTCCTGTTGGCAAGCATAAATAAAATAAATTACACAGCACCCCAATTTTGAATAAATAATCCTTTCTAGATGATGACATTGACATGTACTCGCTCAATACCCACGTTAAAATCGTTCGTCTCCTTCACATAACAGAGAAGGTACCCCATATCCTCCCAAGATATTACTTTTGCATTTTCATTTCAGCATATTATTATTTTAAATGTTCCACTTAATTATTGTTTTAATTCCTAACTTTGAGGGTACTTTTTTGTTTTTGAAATTTAAAAATATTTTTTTAGTCTCTTAATTTTGATAAATTACTTTTTTTAGTCTCTAACATAATAAATTTACATTTTATAATAATTTTTAGCATTTTGTGATAGTTTTCAAATACAAATTCAAGTAACTAAAAAATTAAAAATAATTTATAACAATTAAAAATTATCACAAAATATCAATTTATTATGTCAAAGGCTAAAAAAATAATATTTTATCAAAACTCAGGAAGCAAAACAAAACAGTTCTAACTTTTAGGGAATAAAAAAAACACACACTCCCAATTTAGGGATTTAAACCGTAATTAACCTTATTTAAAACTAATTTTGATCCTAAAGATCAATTTTTATACTAATTTTAAAAGTTGTTGAAATCAATTTGAGAAAAAAATGAATTGATTTTTCAAATTAAATTATAATAGTGATTATTTTGAATTGGTTGACAACTTATGGGATAATTAATATATAATGGTGCATGTTTTAATTATCATAAATTAATTTTATTTTTAACCGCTTGAATTTATATTTTAAAACTTTCACAAAATACTAAAATAATTGTCACAAAATGCTAAAATCATTACAAAATAATAAAATTTATCATAAAGTATCAATTTATTATATTAGAGACTAAAATAATAATTTATCAAAATTCAGGGACTAAAAAAATATTTATAAATTTCAGAAATTAAAAAAACACATCCTCCAAATTTAGAGACTAAACAGTAATTAGGCCTAAATCTTTTAATGTAGTGTTTTGCATGTGAAATCTTGTGAATCAGGCTGTGAGATTAACTTTCAGAAACAAAGATAGTACGGTAATTAAATAAAATTCTGTATGTTACAGGTAAATTTATTTAAAATCACAGGTTATTTTCACTATCACAAACTACTTTAAACTATGTCGGATTGATGGTAAGTGATGGAGTAGAGAAGAATGAGTGAATGAGAAAGTTGATCCCATGGTTGTTGTGTAAAAAATAAGAATAAATCATAATGGAATTAAGGGGATGAGATATGATGCATTCCATACCATTATTTACTCCAAATTGAGTTCGTCCTCAATACTACGGGATGAAGCAAAACTTTTAAAATGAAAAATCTCTATTTTGACCGGTTAAAAACACCTAACCCTTGAAAGTTACTTTAAAGAGAGTAATATAGGAACTATCCATATTTTTCCAAACAATAAAATGTAATTTCCATTTAATTCTATTTCATTAAAAAATATTCAAACAATGAAATAATATTTTTAATTCATTTCATTCTAATTCATTTCGTCACGTTATGTTTTGATCCACTCTTCGGGTTTTATTTTATCATTTTGGGGTATTTTTTTAAAATAGTACTCCCATTTTATAATTTTAAGAAAAATTACCCCAAATAAAAAAAAATCCACTCTTATCTATTTTCTACCATCAATCAAAACATATACCTTAGGAAATTCTAATTTTTGTTAAAAAAAAAAAAAAACATGATTGCTGTGTAAGAAAATTGACAAGTGTACTGTAGTAGTTTGTATAAAGAAGATAAACTAATTAAACATGTTCGTTAAAGAAAGTAATACAAGAGAGAGAAAATTATATACTAAAAATAAAAAGTTTCACATAATTTTTTTATGTAATTATTCAATTATGACTTATCTGTATGATAAATTTATTAAATTTAAAATAATTTATAATTAATAATAACATAAAATTATTTTAAAATATGTTAGTGCATAATAGTTAAATTTAATATAAAATATTACATAAAAACAAGTGTGCAACAAAACAAATGTTAGTTTGAAGTTTAATGCAACTACCATGCAGTGATGTCTACGAATGGAATTCATGCTTTAGAACCACCGACCTCATTAATCATTATATGCAGTTTGCAGTCTTCCATCTACCCGTTTGTTCTCAAAAAAGTGAAACATGGCCAAGTGAATTAAAAAAATTTGAGTGACATCAATTTGGATACTGGATTTTTTATGTTAACATAACATTAACAATGTTATGCGACATAAGAGAAAACTATGAAAATAAATTAATAAATCATACATTATATGGTAATTAATAGATACTTGCATTTCGCGTGTTTCAGAAGAAAAAAAAATATTTTTAATTTTAATAGATACTTGCCTTATAATGTTAAATAGGAAGTAGATCATTAATTTCTTAAATATTTATATTCATTGATTCATTTTTCTGTCTAATAATTTATTTTCAGGGTTCGTTAAGATAGGAATTGAATCACTTGCAAAAGGATCACTTGCAAAATGATAATTATGATAATCATTTGATTCCAAGACTTTATGGCAACCCAATATTGTATGGGCTATATATTATGGTATTGGTAGGCCTATGCCTAATCCTTTATGCCAGGGTATTATTACAATTAATCCATTATTTATATTGGCTAAGAAGGAAAAAAATAAAGGAATCCCAAGAGCTATAATTGCATAGACTACTTATTCATCAATGTCCATAAGTTTGGCAAATTTTATAAATTTAGGTAATTCATTTTTCACATTTATATATATATATATATATATAAATTAAAATATAATGTCCCAAAAACACAAAAATAAGAATTAACTCTAAACTAAACTAAAGCCAATTTTTAAATTAGTTTTTTCTTATACGGACTTGTATAACTAGTTACTCCACTTGTATCATTTTAAAATACTTTAAATCCAAGCAACAGATAAACAACTTACAGACTCCATAACATTCATTGGACTATGCCTTTATCTCTTTCTCTGGACACTGATTAAAAAATATTTAGTATGCTTTATTAAATACTTCTAATTACTTAAAAAATATTAAATACTTTTTTTGTAATATAAACAAATAATTTGAATTTAATAATTTTTGTAAGAAGGAAATCAGTAAACTCTATTTTCATATATCTATCTGTATATAATAAAAAAGGAGGTGGTCTGTCACGTGGCACTCCCTCATAAAACTTAACACTTGCTAATTACACCGCCCCTTTTTAATAGGTGCACTCCAATATTTTCAAATTAATATTTGTTAATTACACCTCTTTTTGATAAGTGCACTTGAATATTTCCTTTTAAATCTTAAATACTCATTATATCATTTCTTTCATCCCTCTCACATGTTATCTTTTTAATGTGTAGGTAGCGATATTACCTATGTATACACGGTATTGTACTAGCCAATTACAAAAGTACAAAATTCTAATATTATTTTCATCTTTTCTTCTGGAAAGACTCTAAACCATTGGTAATATAATAATTCCTCTCTTATTTACTTGATATCTGTCTAGAAACTTGCTAAGTGCAGTGGTTTCCTTTCATTTTATGTTATGATTTCCACAATCTTCTACTTTGGATCCTTCATATTTCTCAATGTTGTTGGTTCTCACCTCAATTGGCTGAGTCTAATTATTAGTAGGTTTGCACAGGCGTGACAAGAGATGGAACCTTGAGTGGATCAATTGTTTAAGGCCTGATTTCAACATAGGTATATTATCACAAGAAGAAAAAATTATTATTGAACTTCACTTCTTTTTTAATATTAAATATTGAAAATAGTATATGTTATATTAATCATTTTGGTATTTTTTTCTATTCTACATTTTATTCATTTTGGTATTTCTTTCTATTCTGCATTTAATTTCATTCTTTAACATTTTTAATATTAAAAATTATATTTTCAAAATAATAATATTTAGTTAATATATATATATATATATATATTATAAAATAATAGTTTGATTCTTTGTTATATGACCATCGAAGTTAATTAATTTAAATTATTTTATCAATAATATCATAAATTAAAATACTTTTAGTTAAAAATTTTAAATAATAACATTCCATTAATATATATTATAAAATAATCGTTTAATTTTTTGTTATAGGACAACTAAAACTAATTAATTTAAATTATTTTATCAAAAATAACATAAACTAAAATACTTTTAGGTAATATTAAATATCTTTTAAACATTCATTTCTTTTTTTTAAAAAAAGGGACATAAAAAAAGGATGATGTATATTAGTTTTGGTTTATATTTACTAAGTTCTACAAAGTTACAACTCAATATATATAATTATACTATATATTTAACAATTAAAACTTGCTAAATGTCACCTTTCTGATAAGTCTTCAAGAAAAAATATTGCAAATTGCTAATTGCAACCCCTTTTTGATAAGTATACTTCAATCTTTTCTTTTAAATGTTAAATTCTAGTCTTTCCTTTTAAATCTTTAATACCTATTATATCCTTTCTTTCATATCTCTCACACATTCTCTCTTTAATGTGTGGACAACGGTATTACCTATATATGCATGGTATCGTACTGGTTAATTACAATAGTACAAAATTTCAATATTATTTTCATCTTTCCTTCCGGATAGACTCTACACTGTGGGCAATATAGTAATTGTTTGTTGGTGCATCTTAAATTTGCAGACATTTGGTGCATCTTTCATCTCTCTCACACCTTTCTTATTGTTACATGTATTTCATATTTGTTTTTAATTTCACTAATTTTTGATTAATGAATTTCTTGATGTTTTTCATTTTAAAAATCAAAAGGGTTTTGTTCAACAATAAGAAGCCATGGGTATGTGTTGATTTTCTCCTTTTTTTTCCTATCCATTTACACTTTTGTGATTCTAATGTTAAAGTTTCTTGATGTTTTTAATTTTAACATTAGTAAGTAGTTGTGGCTAAGTATAGTGGTTTTCTCTCATTTTATGTTATGATTTTCACAACTTCTCCTTTGATTCCTTCATCTTTTAAAAGCTCTACGAACTATCTAAACACTCATTGTTAGTTATTAACACTCTTTCTTAATGTTGTTGGTTCTCATCTCAATTGGCTAAGTCTAATTATTGGCAAGTTTGTAAAGGTGTGACAAGAGATGGAGCTTTAAGTAGATCAATTGTTTAAGGTCTGATTTCAAGAGAGGTATGTTATCACAAGAAGAAAAAATAATTATTGAACTTCACTTCTTTCTTTCTCTTATTTTTGTTGTACATCAATTTTGTCATTAATAAACTATGTTACATCTTACAGTCTTTTTAATATTTTTCCAGTCTAGATAAAATGTTGTCTTAGCTACCTTTTTAAGAGTTATGTGTGTTCAAATATTTTCCTTGTGAGATATTACTTCGGCACATCATCAAAAAATGCTAAAAAAATATTGATAGCAATGCATTTTATATTATTCATTTTTTGTAATTTTATTATTCTTCATTTTCTTTTATTTTTTAATATTAAATAACTTATGTTTGCCAAAATAATGACATTCAGTTAATATATATTATAAAATAATTATTTGATTATTTGTTATAGGACAATCAAAATTAATTAAATTAAATTATTTTATTAATAATATCATAAATTAAAATACTTTTAGTTAACATTAAATATTTTTTTAGGCATCCATTTTCTTAATTTTTAAAAATAGACAACGTTTATTAGTTTTGATTTTTATTTACTTAGTTCTACAAAATTACAACTAAATATATACAATTATATTATATATTTAACGGTTACAATTAAATATATATAATTATATTATATATTTTATTTTATGAATTACCGGTACCATACTAGTTTTGTAAATAAAAAAAGCTCTATTTTGCAAAATATGTTATATCTTAGGGTTTTGATTCCTTTTTGCAGCCCATGTTAAACGGATGAAATGTAGTAGCCCATGAATTATTAGCGGGTCAATTATCTTCGTGTCCTATCGAAGGCCCAATTATGTGTGTATGTGTGAATTACAAAAAAGTAATGAGTACTTTAGAGAACAATTGAAAAGTAAAATAGTCTTGACAAAAAGTGAAGACCAAAGAAACATGGTTTTATTATTAAAGTATCTTTTTTTATAAAATAAAATCACCCATTATAACAATTATAGATCAGGATTCTAATTAATTAGATAAAAATATGAATTGAGCCAATAAAATTATAAGCTCAAATATATTTTGATTCGATTGGAATTGACTAAATTGGATTAAGCTAATTGGAATATACAATGGTCTGAAAAATGTAAAATAATAATTGAATTATTATGGGTTTCTATTTTAATATATTAAAATATCATTTAGACATATTTATTTTAAGTAATAATAATTGTTTTGAAATCTTTCAATATAGTAAGTTAAAGCCTTTTAATACAAGTTAATAAAGTAAATTGTTTGAAACTGATATTTTAAACTCTAAAAAAATATTAAAAAGATGGGCGAACAAATCAACCATAATAAAATAGTTGGCACATGCTTTACCTATGCTTTAGTTTTGCTTTGTTGGGCTTTTGCCCCTTATATCAGCAAAACCAAAGTTGAGACATGCTAATGATTTGTTAACTTAAATTAAATTTGAGGCAGTTGATATTTATATCTCTATTTGTTAATAATGCACCTCCTTTCTTATTTGTTTTCCAAAAATATCTTCAATTAAAAATTAAGTTCCACAGCCTTCCTAAGGCCTGCACTATTGAATTTGAAAGATACAGACTTTTCTCCTTCCTTTACAGCACTGAGCTTTAAAATTCTTCTCCTAAGTTTTGTTTCTTGTCATTATTATTCCTGTTATATGCTTCAGCATGATGTTTCTTGTTGATGTGCCCAGAAAAGAGAAAGAAAAAAGAAAAAGAATCTAGTTAACTTTAGGTTGATAAGTAAAAACGCCACAATCTAAAAAAAAATTAGTTGAATTCATCACACTCTAAAAAGAAGAAAAATGAGAGTGATAAGAATTTGGATAATTTATCACTAAGTAAAACCTTAGTTATATAAAAATTGAGAACAATTGCAATAAACAATATAAATAAATTTCACTCAACTGATTTAAAATCTGAGTACATGGTGCTTTTTTAAATAATATCCACTGAGTAGTCATAAATATTCACTAAAGTAATGGATAAACTTGGTGGGCTAAGAAAAATAACAAAATGGCATTAAAATGACAATAAAAACAAAGTGATCCACTAAAAATACTCAAAGTTTTATGTTTATTAATGAATTAAAAGAAATGTGTTCTATGTACCCCTTTAAATTTAAATTTATTCTCTGTCTTCTTCCAAAATACTTTAATTCCCGCCCAAAATAGCTATTTGGGCCCAAGTACACTTCAACACCTATTCCTTAAGTTTCTTCGTAACTTAACAATGAAACTATTTGGACCCAAGTACACTTTAACACCTATTCTTTAAATTTCTTCGCAACTTAACAATGTAACTCACCAATTAATATTTTCTCTTTCATAGAAGTTAAAAGACTATATTCTTTCAACTCTTGCACGTGTTATTAGGCCAATTGAAGAATTAGATTTCTCTTGCCCTTGAGCAAAATCCATGATCTCATCACTTAGTGTTCGTTTCTTGCACCTCCATTTAATTTTGGAGTCTAATTTAGAATATACTAAATTTTGAAAAATCCAATCCGAAATGTATTTTTATATTTTAGATTGGATTTTTCGAAATTCAATAGAGGTACAAAAAGCAATCATTGGAGGTGATAGAAAATTTATCCCATCCCCGTGATGACTTAATTTTTTTTCCAAGGTTTTAGTGTGGTATTGGGTGTCTACCTTCTTGCAACTACCTTGCACTTTTTGTTAATCAATTATCATCCAAGGTTTTTGTGCTTTTAGATGTTGTTCTTCTCTCTCCAGCCCTTAAATGATTCTCATTTGTCAACCAATTCTTTCACCTTTGTTAAGGACTTGCAATACCCGCAGATTGCAGCTAGATGTCTTTTCTAAGGCAAGGTATGTAAGGGAGATGATGGGTTTGAGGAAATTCATAAGGCTCCGTTCGTTTGTTGGTCATCCTCGCCGTGTTCACCCAAAGTTAGTTTCCAAGAAAGCTATTTTTAGAAAGAAAAAAACTAAAATATAAAAGGAGGTATGTTTGATAATAATGGAGGTATATTTAACAATTGTCAGATTTGATTAGGTAAGGTCCAACCAAAAATTACTCAACCCATAAGAGATTAAACTAGGAATTATCTTCAATGAATCACTAAGCAATGACAAAGAAAAAAGTAGTATGGTGAATAATTTTTTTGATAACCACAATATCATATTGATGAGACTTTTTCAGAACTTAATTAAACTTAAAAATTTTCGTGAATATATTATGTATTGGATTGAGTTGAAAATATGTTCCATTGAATGGAATTGTAATTCAAACACACTTTTTTGTTTGTGCATTGGAAAGTGTAGTTTATTTGTTCAACACCATTCTAATGGATATCCAAGCACACCTTTATTCTCCTTTTCCTTTTTTATTTCAAACCTCAAAATCAACAAATATACCTCCTCCCTCCTTATATATAAGTTTATTTCAACTAATTTATACTCTTTAAGAAAAATATTAATTTAATTAATAACATTAAATTTGTTAATAATTTGTACATTTCTTTCAAAATTATCCTTAATATTTTCACTTAATAATTTTCACCTAATTGCTATTCATCTTCACTAATCCTATTAAGTGAAAGAAAGACTTCATCTCATAATTTTTAGCATTGAGTAAATTACATTGACATCTCTTAAGATTTTGTTGAATTACATAAAATACTTTACCCTTTGAATAATATCCCTTAAAGGGATACACAATGTAATGTTCTTTAAAGCTTAAGGAGTGTAACATAAAAGGGTATTAGTATAATATTTTTCAAACAATTATGAGAGATTTTATAGGGTTAAACAAAATAGGATATTTTGTGTAATTTGACAAAACTTTAAAGGTTGTAAGTATAATTTATTCTTTATTATTTTTGGCTAAACCAACTATTAGTTAATTAAGGATATTTTAAAAAATCAATTAATTAATACAAGAGATAATTAGAATAGAGTATTATAAAAATGAACAAGTAAATTTTTTAAAAACGTCGACAAATGAAATATTACTTTTAAAGAATATATCATTTACCTAAATGTCATTTTAGTAGAGGAAAAAAGAAGAAAATTTTTAAAAATATTAGTCGATCCCAATTCCTACACTTTCAGAACATTTTTTTTTACGGTCCCAACACATTATTTTAATTCCAGTATTTTTTTTCTCCACCCTATTCCATTATAATAAAACCAAAATATGCCTGAGTAATTTTAACTTAATAGGTAATTTTCAATTTAAAAAAAATTAAAGAATCCCTAAATAGTTTAAATTTTTATTTTTTAACTTCAACTTTAAAGTAGTTTTTAAACTTTAAAAAGTTCAAATAATACACTACTTATATTTAATAATAATTATTTCAATTATTTATAAAAAATTTGGCTCTAATTTTTTTTTATGAAATAATATATTTATTGATAATAAATAAATATTTATACTTTTATTTTCTTAATTGATGTCTAGAAATTACTCATTCACCTCTGTCATTATCTTGTTTTTCCGTTTTACATGTTCACTAATATAAAGTTGTAAGCAGTGCTCATATGTTACAAGTTAATTATAATTTTGGTTGCCCTGTTATAATAAATTTATAATTTTAGCCCTTTAGAATTTAATTAAAAGATTTGTTCCCCTAATTTTAAAAAAGAACAATTTTGATTCACCCTTTAGATTATTAATTAATAAAATTATTAAGCTAATTATCAAATAATTAAAAATCATTAACTTTTTTCTTTCTTTTTTTATTTGTCTTTGCAAATCTATCCCGAATCCTAATTTTATTACCTTAATTATTCATCTTATAGCTGTTTTGTCTTTTACGAAAAGGTATATCTAACAAGAATGTTGGTAATTTTCTTTTACGAGAAGGTATGTTCAGCGAAGGATTATGATATTGGATCAAATTCTCTTTTAAAGTATTTATGGAAGAAAAATACATCCAAAAATATGATCCACTACGCACCAAGATTCTAAAAGCAGTCCTTATTTTCTAGATCAATCGAAGATTCTCTCCAATATACATGATCAAAATTTCAAACCGCCTGCAGTTAGTATATTTTACAGTTATTATATTCAGAGTCCACAATCTCTTAAATGATATGATAAATGATTCAAGATTTCGAATTCTTAATATGGGCTAATACTGAGTTCATACATTGAATCTGTAACAGCAACCCACTCTCTCTCGTCATCGTCACCACTCCGCCAGAATCACTCCTTTGCGATCCAACACCTCTTCCAGACAGCGTAGGCCGCAAAAGTCGGTGCTCCGCCTCGACCTCGACGTTGGCAGCAATACCCACTCCATTGTTGTCGCAAAGCTTCGCAACGTGATGTTGGTGACCACGACTATGATCATTGTGTGGTCGAACAACGAGACGTGGTGCTGTGAGGGCTAGTGTCGCTGTAGCAATGACTACCACTATTGACGACGCAGTGGATATATATGGTGCTGTTGAATTGATGAATTATGGCGACGATGATAGAGTTTCTATTATTTGTGATAAGATAATATTAAAGGCAACGAAGAATGAGTGTCAGGGACAAATTATTAAAGAAACAAATAAAAAAAATTATAATTGATTTAATAATTATATTAATTATAATCTAAAGAGTGAATCAAAATGATTATTTTTTATTTTTTAATTAAATTTTAGAAGAATCAAAATCATAAATTTATAATAGAAAGAATTCAAAATTATAATTTAATCAATAAAATAATAAAAATACACAATGAAATGAATTTTTCTATACACTAAAATAAATTTTCTATTAATTTATTTGTAGATATCATATCATCTTTTAGAGAAATTATATTAATAAATTTTTAAAAATTAATTGATAAAAAAATTATTTTTATTTATAAAAAAATTCATCTCAATATTTTTTTTTATATTTTTTTAAAAAAATACTTTTACTCAATCAAATCTAAGTATTAAAAAAAAACAACCAAGTTTGGACACCTCACATTCTTGTCAAAATGGAGAAATACAATTGGCATCACGGATGACGTCAATAAAATCCAGCTTGTTCAATGTCATTTTCATTCCGTGATGCAAAGTTGACTACCTAAGGAAAATCATGTTAGAAAAGGATTAAGAATTGCCTCCACTCTACCAGGTGTAAGTTATTAAATTATGGATATGTTTGGATTTAAATTTCTTTAAAAAAATAAAAATAAAAAATAAAATAAGATTTTTCATAAATTAAAATAAATTTTTTATTAATTAATTTCTAGATATTATCTCATTTTTTGAAAAATTATATTGATAAATTTCTAAAAATTAATTAATAAAAAATTTATTTTTAATTATGAAAAAATCTATCTCATTTCTTTTTTAAAATATTTTAAAAAGCTTATTCAAACAAATCTTATAAATTATATTATAGGTTGTCTAAGTTTAATATTTTTTTTAAAAATATTTAAAGTTAAAATATTACGCACACAGCGTTCAAAACTAAATACGAAAAGATTAGATTAGAGTAGATGGATTATCAAGAATGCCATTGAAATTTTTAGCAAAACAAGAGGTGAAAGAAGTCAATATCACAAATATTAATGCACTTTTAATTTACTAAATACTTTTTTCTAATAATATATTTCCATTTGTGCGGAACAATGAATATATGAACCTGGACGTACTAACGAGCGACGGTCAAATGAATGAAGCTCATTATTTGACCCAAAAAGAGTACCTTTTTTTTTTTTTTTTTATTGGGTGCAGAAAAGAACAAGTCTCATGTTAGGGATAGTTAAGGCAATTGGAATAGAAGGAAACAAAAAAAAAATCATAATGCAAAGGACAAGAAGTATTAGATGGAATAAAGAGTATTTGATTCCTTTCTCATTTTTTTTCAGTTTTTAATACAATTTTATATTATTGAGAAATTATTTTTTTTATCTAAAATCTATTAATTTTGGGAAATTATTTCTAAGACAAGTGCTTCAAAAATAAAAAATAAAAACATCTTAAAAATATTTCTAGAAAATTCTTTAAGTTCTTTGTTCACGTGGTAACAAACAAATTTATAGAAAACAAAAATATGCTCATGGGACAAACACTTTTTTTTATAAAAAAAAAAACTTTTAAATATTGTCAGAGATAAAAAAAAATAAAATAAAAAACAAAAAAAAATGTTTTTAAAAAACAGTAAACGAACGCCACCTAACTGTTTCTTTTCCTGCCTCATTTTCTGTCATTTTTATTTAGAAATAACACGTCATGGAATAAAAGTAAGAAAATATTTCCTATTAAACGAATGAATTTGGTTTTCGTGAAGTGTTATTTTTCTGTCATTTTATATTAATTTTTATATAATTAAGTGATAGTCACATACTACTCACTCAATTAAAATTATATAATTCAGTAAAAAAATTAAATTATACTACCTCCATCCCTTTTTATAATATTTTTTTCAAAAAATTATTTATTATTTTTCATAAGACTGTTTTCGAATTGTTTCTTGTCTTAATTATTTTTCCTAAAGTATCGTTAATTAATTAACAGTTTTTTTTGTTGCTTAAAAACAATCAATCTTCAAAATTAAAGAAAAAAGACTCTTTTTTTCTCTTATTAGGATTGAAGATGAGTAGTAATCACGTGAGAAAGAATTAATTAGAAAGAGAGAGATTAATAATTTTAAAAAATAAGGATAGTTTTGAAATAATAATATAAATTATTGACAAATTTATAATATTGAACTAAATT
>PYAF01000329.1:1957370-1981270 GCA_007407185.1 Glycine tomentella
TCTTATAATATTAATGGTAAAGATAAAATTTATAAAAAATACTGATTATATAAAATTAATTTTATAAAATAAGTATTTTTTATTTGTATAAAATAATATAGGATATTGTTATTTTAGGATAAATGAAGTGTTTTTTAAATATATCCTTTATATTTAATTGCATTGAACAAAAATATAAAATATTATTAGAAATAAAATTTTAATTAAATGAATGATATTTTAAAGATAATATATCTTATTATAAAATAAGAGATAGTATTTGAGAGAAAAAGAAAAAAAAAAAAGAGATAGTATCATTATAGGTAATACATATATATTTTTTTTGTGAGTATACAAATCTTATCTTATGTGTCTTAAACAGCAATTTGGGCAGAGAAAAGTAAGTAATTTTGTTAACAAATGATTTATGTAACGCCACGGCGCCAGCGTGGTGGTGCCGGTTAATGTCCGCAAACCCTGCACGGTCAACGAACCTGCCACGTCAGCTAGATTCCTTTCACATTCTACACTTTTGCGTTTCCCAAAATAACCTCCACGGCCCAATAAAAGGATCCGACCAATCACAAACAAAGCTCATCTTACCAGTGCTTCGCTTCACGGACACAGAACCGAGCTTGCAGCAGCGATTTCTCATTTCATTTTTCACACTTCAACAATGGCGAAAACCTTCAAATACATCATCCTCGGTGGAGGAGTTTCCGCTGTTAGTTCCACACCTTCTCTTTTTCTCTCTCTCTCTCTCTCTCTTTTTTTATCTTCGCTTTTTATTTTTTACCGTTACTTCGTTGTTTCACTCTCGATCGGTTTTTATTTTACTCCTACTTTCAATTTCGTGATTCAATCATCAAATTCTAGTGTAATTCACGTTTAACTCTCCGCGTGCTCCTTGATCCGTTTGTGTTCACTAACGGAATCGGAGAACGGAGTTTTAGAATTAGGTCGTTTCGTTTTTCCTTTCACTTCTGTTATTGATTCGATTGCGCAGTTGCAAAATGCGAAAACTCTTTGATTTTTTCTCGTGTTTTGACTTTTTCGATACTGTCGCTAATTTACTTTTTTCGAAATCGCAGGGTTATGCGGCGAGGGAGTTTGCCAAACAGGGCGTTAAGCCAGGGGAGTTGGCTATCATTTCCAAAGAAGCGGTATAGTTCATAGATTATTAAATTAAATACTGTTTTTTCGGCTTTTGCTTTTCACAATTCGTAATTGTCCGTTTCGCCATATGTTGATGATTCTATCGTGCAGTATTTGATTTTGATTGCATTTGGACATGCTGTCTATTTGTCTTGTTAATTGTTATAAGCAAGGTTATCAAACTGCAATTCAAATCGTGAATTGTCATTGTTTAAAATCACAAATTGTATCAAATCCTTAAACTCACAGGAGGTCCATGTGGTAATTTTAAACTAGAAAAAGACCGAAGTTCTTTAATTGTAACTGAGTATGTGAACCTTATATTTTAGATGATGGAAAGTAGAGCAATGAAATAGCCAAATACAATGTATAGAATGAGTAAGTGACCATGCAAAACTCCGTCTTCAGAAGAATGAAAATAGAACATCTGAAATATCGGATGTGGTGCGTTTAGCCGTGCCCCTTTAGCCCCTTTTTTACTTTTTTTTAATCATTCAAGCTTATCAAACTTTTCAATTTCTTTGATAAGAATGGTAAAAACAATGTAAAAAAAAATTGAATTGTGCAATTCATATCAATGATATGAATAGTTGGGTAGTCAAATCACATCGAATTGTGTTATTCGAATTGTGAATAGTAAGATTCTAATAATTATGGTTCAAAGCACAATCTTGAATTGGATATCTTATAAGAGCAGTAATTTTAACTTGTCCTCTTTGTTTTATTAATATATTTGAATATTCAAATAGAAACGGTTCTGTTTTCAGTTTAACGTGTCAGGTTTTTTAAGATGTGTTATTGCTGTTTCGTAGAATTGTTATATTTGGTTGCAAGTTTCCAATGGCCAAGATGGTGAAGCAAACTTCATGCATATTCTTTATAGTATCTCCACTAGTTCTCTTCTACATGTTTCTTTTCACATTTTTAAATCTTGAACTTCTTGTGGTTATTTTGCTTCATAATCCCTTATGGATCGTATGTTTGCACAGGTAGCACCTTATGAACGTCCTGCTCTGAGCAAGGCTTACCTTTTTCCAGAGTGTAAGTTTGTAATGCTATTATATGTATATCTATTTTTCTCCCAATTCATTTATGGGTTTAAATTGTTGAGTTGAATTTAATCTAGGTTATTTCTATTGTCTATCCTGGGCTTTTCATCTATGTTGAATTCTCTATTAAAATTTAAATATCAGCTTGCCTTGCTTGTCTCATGAATATTTACCTTGATGTCAATTGGATTTTGCAGCCCCTGCTAGACTTCCTGGGTTCCATGTCTGTGTTGGAAGTGGAGGAGAAAGGTTGCTTCCTGAGTGGTACACAGAGAAAGGTGACTTTGGCTTTCACCCACATTTTTCTAATGCAGCATTATTACTGGATATTGTTGAGATCAATAGTTGATTATATTATTATATCAAGTGAAAGGAAAAGTAAATGGAAAACTGGATCTTAACAACAGTTTTCTAATACGAAGGTACTGATGATTGCAGGGATAGAGTTAATTCTTAGCACAGAAATAGTAAAGGTAGACCTTGCTGCAAAATCTCTGACCAGTGCTGGAGGAGAAACATTCAGTTATCAGATTTTGATTGTTGCAACTGGCTCAACAGTAAGGATTCTTGTGGATAGTAGACATGTTGCATTCATTGTTCCCATTTGCCTCATACTAATGCTCATAATATCATTTTTCAGGTTATAAGGCTGACAGATTTCGGTGTAGAAGGAGCTGATGCGAAAAACATCTTTTATTTGAGGGAGGTTGACGATGCTGACAAATTGTACGCAGCAATCAAGGCAAAGAAGAATGGGAAAGCTGTGGTTGTTGGGGGGGGATACATTGGTCTGGAGCTTAGTGCAGTGTTGAACCTCAACAATATTGATGTTACCATGGTCTACCCGGAGCCTTGGTGTAGTAAGTGGATGTTTCCATTTACACCTTCCACTCTCATGTGTTGCCCGTACATTTGTATTTGAATTTTTTTAAAAAAATGTTATAAACTAACATTGTAAACTGATGTTCCAGTGCCACGACTTTTTACGGCTGGTATAGCTGAATTCTATGAGGGATATTATGCAAATAAGGGTGTCAATATCATTAAAGGAACTGTTGCTGTTGGATTCACTTCTAATTCCGATGGAGAGGTATGGTTGCATGTGATCTTGGAACCCTGTCATGGTAGGGCATTTTAAAGTTACTTAATCAAACTCACCGTGACTTCCATCCATCATTCAGGTAAAAGAAGTCAAACTAAAGGATGGCAGGGTCCTGGAAGCTGATATTGTTGTTGTTGGTGTTGGAGGAAGGCCTCAAACAGCCTTAGTCAAAGGGCAGGTTGAAGAGGAGAAGGGTGGAATCAAGGTCAGTGATACCATATCTGGTGGCTTGTTGACAGGCTATAAAATGTTATTATCCCAAGTAGTGAATAGTGATTATTGTTATCAAATATCAATGATGCCATTTGTTTTGGTTGCAGACCGATGCTTTCTTCAAAACTAATCTCTCGGATGTATATGCTGTTGGTGATGTTGCTACTTTCCCTTTGAAATTATACGGTGAATTGAGAAGAGTTGAACATGTTGATCATTCTCGCAAATCGGCTGAACAGGCTGTGAAGGTAAGTAGCTTACCTAAATTTGTCAGCTCGTGTACAATATACATATTTATCATTGCCCCGGCATGCTCTCTCTAGCTATTCAGTAGATATCTGCTTAAACGTTTCTTTTTCTGGTCCTCTAAATCGGAGTTACAAGTAAAGGGCCAATGCTTGCAGTGCTGTTTCTCATTCTGTGATTACTTGTTTTATGTAGGCTATCAAGGCAGCTGAGGAAGGAAAAACAGTTGAGGAGTATGATTACCTTCCATACTTCTATTCCCGTTCATTCGATCTGTCTTGGCAATTCTATGGCGACAATGTCGGTGACACAGTGCTATTTGGAGACAACAATCCTGCGTCTTCAAAGCCTAAGTTTGGGACATACTGGATTAAAGACGGGAAAGTTGTCGGGGTCTTTCTGGAAGGTGGAACTCCTGAAGAAAACCAGGCTATTGCTAAAGTTGCTAAGGTCCAGCCTCCGGTTGCGGATGTAAATCAACTTGCTAAGGAAGGCCTTTCGTTTGCGAGTAAAATATAATGGTTTTATTTGGGAAGGATGAAAATGCTTGGTGGTTTGCATAGATTGTATCTGACTTGGCTTTATTTTACTCTGGATTATGCATTACTGTGTTTTTCGTTTGATGTGGTTGCAAGGGATATATAACATATATATTTTGCCGTATCTATTCCATTTCTCTGGCCACTTTTTGGGTTCTGTTTACCCTTTGCAGACTTGATAAACGCATCTATTTGCACTGCAAGAGTGTAAGCTGAAAACAATAAGACAAAAACAGAGAAATAAGATTTACATGGCATCTGGTTTGCAAAATGTTTTTAATTTCTGAGGGTCTTTATATGAATTGCTGGGTTTTATGTTAAGGCTTCGGAAAAAAAAAAAATCCATGTAAAGGTGATTCCCATGAACGATTTCTACCCTTTTGTCTCACTTTTATTCTAATGGGAGGTGGATTTGTCATATTCCCATGCAATAAGAATATTCCATTAAAATGATAAAAAAATGCAACAATCTTCGGGTCAAACAGAGTTCAATGTTCAAACATTGTGGGCAAAACTGTTCCCTTTTTCATGTTTGCCTGACGACTCATATCTATTTTTAAGAGGTCAGATCCGGATCCAGGAAAGCGAGACATTCTAACTTTGATAAGTTGATGCGGCTTGATGAACTAGTTAGTGAATCAAATATTAAACACTATTATTTCCTGAAATTTATTAAAAAAATCATAAAGTGTAGTAGGTCACAGGGTCTAGCTTTTCTATTTAAGTAGTACCCATGGTCAACATATCTGCAACAAGAACTTCTTAAAATAAAACTAAATTCTTTCGATTCTTCAATTCTCACGGGAAATAAAAATAGGCAATTCATGATATTTATTTATGGACTAAAAATGGATATTTTTGTTTTTGTCGTGTTCATTTAAAATAATGAATGACTATTCATTAATTATAGTTTGTTACTTTTCAAGTTAAGACAAATACTAATTAGTTAAGGAATTTAAAATAGCAGTTTTTTATTATTATTGAAATTTACATTGAGAGTGTATTGGAAATCACAATATATGTGCATCAATGTCAATTTTTAATTAAAAAATTTAACTTTAAATTACTTAAGTTAATTAAAATCTTACGGGACTTTTGTTCCATGAAATTTTAATAAATTCGTGAGAATATGAAAACGAGAATACATATTTTTATGTTTGTTATAAGTTTTATAAAAAAAATTCTGTGTATTATTAATAATTGAAAATGTTATAATTTTATTTTTTAACATTTTTTTTACATTTTTTATTCCATTAGAAGGGAGTGAGAAAGTGATATTTCATGATGCTAAAATTTATTATCTAATACACATGTGACTTTTTATTTAAATTACTTTAAATTTAAAAAATATTCTCAAAATATTAAAATATAATCAAATATATTGTTTATAAAATACCTTGAAAATGATATTCCTATATTATATTACTTGGGAATAACATTTTTAGGAAAGTAAGAAAATTTCCTGTAACGAACGTCCCCGTTATAAACACTTGAACTCACGGATCGATCCAACTCTTATTATTATCTGCTACTTCAAATTCAAATTTGTAGGAGGCACCTATGTTTTCCTCTGCACTTTCTTAAATGGAAACAAGTAACACAATAAAGTAAGATCATTTACCTGTAAAACGGAAACTATTGCATCGACTGCAATATTTTTGGGTTTGTTTTATAATATAACAATGAAGAGAATTGCTGGTAAGATCATATCAAGTCCCACATTCCAACTTATACTATCAATTTATTGGCCTGCACAAGTCCCACATCGGTCCAAATGTTACACAAAGAAAGATTTATATATCCTCTGACTAGTATGCAAAATTGCCGAGCTGGGTAACATCAGCTGATAAGCCTAGCTTTTAAACCCTCATGTATTTTTTTTTACTTGAACAACGTTGGAATTTTTCTTCCTTAAAAATTTCTTAGTAGGTGAATCACCGCTTCATAAGTGAATTGTTGTATGACACACAAAAACAATAGTTAAATTAGCTTTGCTTGATGGAAGGTTAGTGCCATTTGCTCTGCAACCTCCCTCATTTCAGTTCATCAGTCTGAATTTAATATTCCAATTATTTGTTCCAACGTTGTTGAGAAGGCTTTTACAACCTGTTAATGAGTTGGTTATTTAAGGTAATTGTTCATTGATCGCTTTGGCGAAAAATAATGATCATTATATATGTAGAAGAGGTTTTCTTTTGTTATTTTTTTTCCTTTTGAGTCAACTTTGCAACTTACTCGTTCCATGATCAAGTGATTTGAGAGTTCAAAGAGGGGTTAGTTTCTTCGCAGCTCTGATAATTAATTGATTTCCTGAATCCTGTTCTGTTTATGATTAGGGGGTCTTACAAATAAGTAGGAAACTCAATTCAGTAGCAGTTGCTGTGTGGTCATGAGCTCGGGTCCATAGCTGAATAATTACATATTCAAATCTTAACTTTTGTAATGAAAAAATTGTGTTTGGAAGGATGTATCTCACCTTTGAATAATTTTATCTCTCTCAAAAGAGATTAGTCAAATACTCCTTATAGTCACATGAATATAATAATAGAAATTTAATTCAGTTTTTTTTTTATATATATTTTCAGTAGTGTTTGTTAAATGAATCAAAATTGAAATGTAATCTTACTAACTCCTGCTCGTGCCAATTTTTAATACAAACTTTTATTATGTGGTGTATTAAAATAAAAATTCTGATTAGACAATAACATTAAAACTACTTATAAAAGCATATATTAATTTTTGTATTTATTTTATTTCTTATGATTTAATTGGAGATGGAAGCAGAATGCTGTTCTGGAGTTTGGAAAGGTGGTTGGTTAGTGCAAAGCAGCAGAAAGGGGTGTATGAAACCAAAGTGTTAGAAAAGGCATATTTGAACTTCAAGGAGGTGCAAGAATTCAAGCCTGTCACTGTTGCTCTTAGAGTTTATACGCTGCAGTAACTCACAGCAGTTGCTTTCAATGAATCCGCCTATACACACCATTCATTTTTATTTTTCCTAATACAACCAACTCTATGTAATAAATCTCTACAATGAAACAAGTTTTTTTTGTTGCTTTCAATGGATCCCACCAAAAAACTGTTATCATTATATTTTATTAATAATTTTTTTTATAAATTTATAATAATATTATTTATAGAAAATTTATACAGATGAAATGGGAGTGTAAAATATTAAAAGATTTGCCATATTTGAATTTGGATAATTTTTGGGGCTGCTAAATTTGAGAAATTTTGCAAACTTGGATTTGTGGGAATTTGAGAATTTGGTATGAAATTAAACTAAGGATTCAAGTCGTGACAATTTTGGTTTGGATCCATTAAATAAAAAGAAATCAAAGTAAAAATTATAAATTTGTTGAGAATGAAATGAGACAAATTTTAAAGATTTTGATTGCGTACAAAAATAATACATTCCATTCTATTTATATTACAAAAACTCTAACGGCTACAAATTACTCCATCAGCTAGAAATGAATGCCTTTAATACATCTACACTATAATAATAATTTCAGACTTTTTTTTCTTTAATTTTTTTATCTATTAGCAACGTTGCTATAAAACCAACAATTGCCTCGGAAGCAACATTTTCGATACTACTATAGTGGGAGAAGCACAGTGCTAGATTTGACAAATTGCTTCCTTTGTGCTTGGATGCTCTTAGTTATTGTTGTTTGTCACTCATCACTTAATAGGTAAAATTAACATTAGATACTAAAATAAAAACAAAACAATTTATGAAAGACTTGAAGCAGCAAAAAAAAAAATATTGTGAACTTTGCTGTTGATTTGCTGGCTGGGAAAGGAGCTAATGAAAATATGACGTTCATGATTTGACACGCTTGCTTAATTGAACTAGGTTTTGTTGGCAGTGCATGCTTAATTTTCATGTGAAAAGGATAATAATCTTTTCACTTAAAAGTTACTATTGAGCAAAAGTAATTTTTTCAAAGGATCATCAGTTATGAGTCTTAATTTTATTATTTTGTTTTCATCTTTGAATTTTCACTTGAAAGTTACTATTGAGCAAAAGTAATTTTTTCCCAAGGATCATCAGTTATGAGTCTTATTTTATTATTTTGTTTTCATCTTTGAATTTTAAAACATGGTATGACATTTTTAACTTCAATCCAAACATGCACAAGTTATTTTATAACTATGATGTATAAAAAAAGCAGTAAATTTTTTTATGATAAATTAAAAATAAAAATCAAGATAAAAGAGAGACAAAATTATATTTTATCCTTAATTTTACTTATCTAAAATATTTCTGCTCGTTGTATTGTAACATTTGCTGGTATTAAAAAAATCTCCGATGTGCACCTGGTATAATGGTATATATCCAGTTGCTGCATCTTGATAATCCATTTATGTTGCATCTTGATAACCGGTTAACTAATAATCGGTTGTGCATACTTTGTATAACTTAAAAATCAATTGTTCTATTGCATTCTAAACCAAGACTAGACCCTTACAACATCTGACTTATTTTCTTCTACACATCAACCCTATTTCTTTCCTTACTGCAAATAAAGGAATCTAGCAAGAAAAACATAATTGTATCATAAGAAATTTTAATACACTTTGTTAGATTGCATATAAGTTAAATTAAGATGGAACGACGGGTTCAACAGCCAAAACTGAGCCGTACGCAAACTCATACAATATCCATTCCTACTAATACAACCAACCGTATGACAATTAAAACAAATTTCAAGGAATTTTTACAACAAATTGAATTTAATTACATTTGCTATATTAAACATACCAACCCCTTTTAATCCATGGACCTTGCCAAGGACATTGGTTATGTAAATTAATATATATATATATATATATATATATATAATATAATATAATATAATATATAGTAAAAAACATACGAGTAAAAAAAATAGCAACATAACTTTACACAACCCAATAAAAATCTTTCTACTTTTACATTAGAACACTGATTAGCATTACAAAGAGCTTAGTTTTCCTTAAAATTTACTCAGCTCAAGTGCTGTTCAAATAAATTTCTCAATAAGTACCTATAGAGGGGGAAAAAATCTAATTTCTCTCGTATAAGATAAAATCAACTTATGTACCTCAATTCTTTTAAGAGCTCCTTCATTTAGCTTATTGAAAAATTAAGTTAATTATAACTTATGAGAAAAGTTGGACACATTTTAGCTTCTCATTCTTTACCAAGAAGTATATGTCAAGTTTATCTACACAAGACCCTAATTCAGATTTGTTGAGACTTGAGATCCAAAGTGATACTAACAAGTATCTTAAGCTAAAAATATTAGGCGTAAATCTTAATGGCATAATTCATTAATTTTTGTCACTTAACATAATAACCATATTCAAAAAGTAAAACAAGGAATAAGCTTGTATGAGATTTTACCAAAATGAAATTCCATAACATTAAAGATACTAAAATATAAAACCAAATTCATCCATCTTGTTTGGTCATTGATATAAAAACACACTAAATTACTCCTTAGACAAAACTTTGACAAACTCAATTCTCTAGTGTTAATTGAGACTGGACAAAAAAAAAAGCTGAATAGACTACACCAATTAATCGAAGAGACTGAAACCCATATCCTGCATCACAAAACAAATTAACGGATAAACAATCAGAAAAACTTCAGATTAACCAAATGCATACAAGCTTGAAATTAGCACCAACAGATAGCTAGTTATTATAAAAAGCTACTTCGTACAGAAAGGCAATATGCAAATTGCATTAAGCCTTTTATGCTTTGATCTAGAAGCCCAGCCAACAAGAAATTCAAAACCATTTCAATCACAGAATATGCAAGTCAGTTAGAATAGATTAACCAACCACAATTTTAAATCCATTTATAGTGTGTTTGGATCAGTGTTTATAAAATTAATTTTGAAGTGACGTGATTTATATTTGGATGATTTTACATTGAAATCAAGTTCGATGTAAAACTTAAATGTAAATCTTTGAACACAAAACAAACGCTATATTTTATCCTCTCTAGTCAAACCAAAATTGGAAGCAAAATCAAATTTTCCTAACAATAACCAAGCATTTAAAATTTCTACTACAATAACATTAGACTGGAAGTAAAATCAATTCTGATTCTGTCCATTGTGAAACCAAGCACACACAAACTGCATCACACAGCACAATTAAGAACATCTAAAGATGAATAAATTAGCAGGGGTGGAAAAGAAACACTTACATCATCAGATTCCTCTTTCTCCTCCACCTTTTCCTCTTTCTTTGCCTCAGCAGCCGGAGCAGCAGCACCGCCACCGGGAGCAGCGGCGACGGCAACGGCACCACCGCCTCCAGAAGGCACCGAGGCCAGCTTTTCCTTACCGGCAGCAATAAGCTCAACTATATCCTTACCCTTAACTTCAGACAAGAACGATTCAATCCTATCTTCATCTGCCTCTATTCCAACTGCAAATTAAAAACAAATACAAAAATCAATCCTATCTTCAAGAACCTTTTTCCACAAATAACAAAAGCAAATACAAAAACTAAATAAAACGAACCGTTTTCACCAATTTGCGTATTAATGAACAAAAAAAAAAAAAAAAACAAATGGAGCAAGTAAATCTCAACCTAAACCTAAACCTAATTAATTAGCATGAGTCATTTGTTCAATTGAACCGATTAAAAAAATTAAGAATTAAAAAAGGGATTTCGATGGAAGAGAATAATTGAATGTACCGGAGCCGAGGATTTCCTTGATGTCATCGGCGGAGGGGGTGTTGTTGCCACCGAGGACGGCGAGCAAATACGCAGCGACCACCTTCATCTTTCTGAAACTATACACTGTAATAAGTAAAGCTTGTAAAAATAGATAAGAAGAAGAAGAAGAAGAAGATGAAGAAGAAGAAGAAGAAGAAGAAAAGAACCTGGGAGACAGAGAAAGGGTGAAGATGCGAACGAGGAGAGAGTAAACGGCGACTTCGAAGGGTTGTTATGGCAGTGTAGTTTTTGAAGTAGTGCGTGTGCTACTGCTAGGGTGTTGATTTTGCTGTGAAAGAAAGTAACCGGTTCTTGGGCTTTCTTACCCGCACAAGTGGGCTTTTTGTTCCTGCCCCTCCAATTTTATAATATTCCCATACTACCCTTTTCTCATTAAAATTTTCTTTCTCCTAAACCTATTTTCTCTTGAATCTCTTCACACCCCATGTACCTACCTCGAGGCTTCCTTCATCATGTTCCCTCATCATTTCATTTTTTTTTCTAATTTTTATTACTTTTTTATTGTGTATTCTGTAGAGATTTTTTGGTAAATATATGGAATAACAATTCCAAAAGTGTGGCAGCAATCTTACAAATACAATAATCTAGAAAAGTTATTGATTTCTATTGGATTAATTATTTTGGAATATAGGTTTCATATTTTCAAAATAGTTATTCCAGAAAAGTTGCTGATTTATGGATTACTCTATCCAGAATATTATAAGCAACCTTCTAGAACAAGTATTCCTAAAACATGTTTGCAAGATAATTAAATTCTGTAATATCTTTTTGGAGTACATTTTATTAATATTGCATAGTTGGTTTTTCAGAAAAGATGCATTATCGAATAAGTTTTCTGGAATATACTTATTTGGGGTGGTGTTTACTGTGTCACTGCATTTCAAATATGTTCATTTTGTCCACCATCACCAACAAAACTTTTCCCACCATCGCTCTTCATCTTCTGCCACCATTGAATTAAAGGTTCATCTGTGTTGCGACACCGTTGTTGTTGTTATTGATGAGTCCCCGACATGCACAATCATCAATTTAGCCTCTTCAAACACATTAGTTGTGGTCACACAACCTCTTCAAACAATTTTTCGTTTTGATTTTGTGGTCTATATGTTGGAATTTGTGGTTGCAACATCAGGCTTTGCTGTGGCATACATTATGGTGACATGCATGGCAAAAAGCAACAATGGTGATTTGTGCACTAATGGAGAGCAACCTATAAGGTCGCAAGTGGTGTTGTTTGCACATGGTGGTTGTGTTGGGTGGAAGTGGGGTGCAATGGTGTTGATGACTATGGTTGTGCAGGGAGGGAAGGGGGTGTTGACTGAAGGGTAAATTTGTTCTTTATTATATTGGGGTGTAAGAAGCAAAAAGGGGGCCAGGAAGTAAAAGCCACACCCGTGTTGTGAGGCCCATCTTGCACCGAGTATGGGCCGTAGTACATGATTTGGATGGGCCTTCTTTAGATGAAAACTCCTATGGCATTTCTTTTCACACGTACACGCACTACAGTACTACACCTTTTGTTGAAAAAACAAAAAATGACACCCCCTTTATTTATTCATACTCCCCTTTTTGGATTGTTCAAGCTTCCCTTTTTTATATTATTCCAAAAGACTTAAATATGAATTTAGTTCATGGAAATTTATATTTTTTTAATTTTGATTTTTGTAAGTTTTTTTTTTACATCGATTGTAATTTTTATAAGTTTGTTTTTTTTTTTTATTTTAGTATCTTTAAGATTTTTTTAGTCCATGTAAATTCACACTTTGAGAACTAAATTGGAAAACACAAATACCAACAAAAAGATTGTGAGAAATAATATATTATAGTCATACCATTTTTAAAAGATATTTTTATTTTCTTTCTCTCACACCAAACAGCACAAATTAATTTTATACTCTCCTCCTATGGACCGGGGATGGTGATATTAGAGATATTTTTTTCTGGGACGTATATGTTAATACTGAAAAAAAAAAGGTTTGTTTATCATTATCTGAATTAAATGAATGCTAATCTAACAATATTCTGAGGTATTAGGTTATGATTATAGTTGAATTGATAGCTCATAGTAGAGTTTGATAGCTCGGATTTTGCACTAAGGTCGCTGTCCATCGTGGATTGTAGTATTAAAAATAAGTTAAGTCTTCATTTTTCAAGGGAATATTGTTTTTTTCCTTTGTCTTTTGTATTAATGTTTAACATAAAACCAGGTGTAATGTTTGTTCCATGAGAAAATAAGTCCATTTATATTGGCATGCATAGTTGGACCTGGCCGACAGATTTGAAAAAAGAAAATATCGCTATATATAGTTGTACGTATTTCAAATATAGCTAATGACATAGGTTCCAAAACTTTATAAAACTACTAATTTTTTCTACGGTTTTATATTAATTAAAAAATGTTCAGTAAAAATAATAATTAAAGAAATGTGAATGAATGTATTATTCATGTTTCTAATAAAAGTCTACATTCTAGGAGATATTTTCTAGAAGACATTTTAATTAGGACATTTTAAATCACCTTTTTTTCAATACTTAAAACACCTATTATTAGCATTATATATTGCTGTAGGTAATGTATTTCTTTTTTAATTAGTATTTATCATTTATGTAATGTATTTGTTTTCCCCTTCTTTTAGTGGCTATATATGCAATGACTTTTCCATATAACGTTAAAACGTGTTTGTAGGATCGGAGCTAAGCTGCCTTAAAAATAATGGGCTTAGTTCTATATTTAATTTAACATTTTAATTTATATGAGATTTTGACCCTTTAATTTTAATTATTCGTAATTATTTTTTCATAATTTTTAGTCATTATAATCAAACCCCTCACATGAATAAAATATAATAGAAATGAGAAGCAACATTATTTATATCTATAATTATTATATAAAAAAAAAAACCTCATTTAGTGTCATTTTTTTTAGACATTTTTATCCTCAACTATTATAAATTATTATAATATTTTATTTTAACTTTCAACAGCATTTACATATTTTAAAACAAGTTACACGACCCAACTATATATATATAGGTAATTTTCAAGCCTTCATGCCTTTTTTGCACTAATAAATTATAAAGGAAAGTATGTACGAAATATTTAAATAAAAATGAAATATATAATATGTTGAAAGCAATTTTATATTTTTATTAATTTTATTTAAACTTTCTGATTTATTTTGATGGTTACTTTCCTTTTAAAACGACGTGCTGTACTTGTGCTTATCCGAATCTTCAGAAGTTCATAAAACTATTCCAATTGTGTGGATAAATTTTAATGAACAATGTCACAACACAAGTTTGCTCTGGAAACTAACATCATCGAGGGAAACACAAGGATTAAATATAGTGTTTATTTCACATAACCAACAACTCATATAGTGACACTTTTTTTTTTTTTTTTTAGTGTCGTATATTGACAATTACGTATACTTTTTCTTTGTTCCTTTTTGTCCTTGACTTCCATTAAGTTAAAATGAGTGACTATTTAATTCGGTCATTTTATTATTATTACTATCATTTTCTTGCATCAGTATCAATATATTAATTAAAAACTATACTACTATTACTCTCAGATGCGAAACCTACTCTCTCTTTTTCTAATGAGGAATTATTAGATGATGAATTAGCTTGAACGAAAAGAAGAGGATACGCATAAAGAAACATTGAACTTGAAAACTGAAAACTCAAAAATCAAGAATTCACAAGGAGAAACAGATATATACTAGGTCATTGAAATAACTTTCACATGGCAAGTGGCAATTTATGTTATGTTATTTCCCCATGAGGAAGAAGGTGCAACCAATAAACCTCGAAACGCAGCACAAATTTGACTGTAAAGTAAACCCACGGCATGATCGTGCCACATGAAAACATGCTTTAATTTATACAGTGTGTGTAAGTGTTGGAGAGTTAGCTCCTATTAAGTTGTAACAAATAACTTTATTTGTTATCTTGTTATCTATTATATCTGTTATCATTTATATTAGTTGTAATTGAAGTTTGTTTAGTTTGTTCTAGTTTGTTTATTTGGATAACAGTAAGATATGTAACTGTAGTAGTTTAGGTTTGTTATAAAGCTGTTATGTAATCTTTGATACTAGCAGTCTATTTAAGAGACAGATGAATTTAATCAAGTGAGGTTGATATCAGTTTCTTATCTTGGTATCAGAGCATTCAAACCTTCCGCACAAATACTCTGAGAGAAGAGCGTAGCCATGTCCAACACAACAAATAATGAAGGGCGCAGCAGAAAGCTGGCCATCAGTGATATTAAATCCCCTTACTATCTTAGTAATGCGGATGGTCCCGGTGTGTTGTTAACATATGTTGTGTTGAGAGGAGAAGCCAACTATGATGCGTGGGCTAAGGCCATGAAAAACGCTCTCAAGGCCAAGAATAAATTAGGCTTTATTGATGGAACTGTCAAGCACCCAGAGGAGGATGATGTTGATGAAGGGTTTGCATGGAAACAATGCAACTCAATGCTGAATAGTTGGATCCATAATACAATTGAGTCTCAGCTGCAACCTTATATTCAGTACTTTGACACTGCAAAGGACCTATGGGAGGACCTTAAGGAAAGATACTCAGTATCTAATGTGCCAAGAATTTACCAGCTAAGGGCTAGCTTGACCACAATTAGACAGCAAGGAATGAGTGTTGGAGCATACTATACAAAATTGCGTGCCATTTGGGATGAGATAGATGGCAGCAAAAGCCAACCATCGTGTGCATGTGGGGTGAAGTATGTTGTTGTTACTCATCTCAATGAAGAAGCTGAAAAGGAAAAGGTGTATCAGTTTCTTATGGGACTGGATGATACAAAGTTTGGGACATTAAGGAACCAAATACTTAATTATCCTAAACTTCCCAATGTTAACCAGGTCTATGCAACGGTCACCCAAGAAAGTACCCTCCAAGATATGGCGCGGCAGAAAGATGAACGAGCTGAAGTGATCAATTATGTAACACGAACAAATTTTAAAACTCAGGTGGGAAGCTCACAGCAGCGTATGAATCCAAAAAAGCCAGTGGAACGCGTTCCTTTCCCGCATTGTGGGAAAACCAACCATGATCCAGCAAAATGCTGGACTGTAATTGGATATCCCGCTCATCGTTTTGCTGGTTGAGGACGTGGTAGGGGGCGTGGTGATGGACGTTAGCCACAAGAAAGAGTGCATGTTGTACAAACCACTGAAATATCTACCCAACAAGCAAGGGTTTATTCTGTGTTGACTCCTGAGTTGATAAATAAATTGGTAGCATTAGTGGATCTACCACAGCATGGTGACAAATTACATGGTAAGAGTATTTGTTCTCAATGGCTCATTGATAGTGGAGCCTCACAACATATGACAGGTACCATAGAGTTATTGCATGATGTGACACCTATTGTGCCTTTGGCAGTGGGGTTACCAAACAGAGCAGTAACCTATGCTGAGAAACAAGGAAAAGCAAAGTTGAACAAATACATTACTTTATAAAACGTTTTATTTGTGCCTCTTTTGCGTTGTAATCTAATATCAGTCTCCCAGTTCCTGCAACATAATGACCACCGTGTGCTATTTACTAATAATGAATGCATTTTGCAAGACCAAGTGTTGAAGAGGGAGATTGGTAAGGGTCAGGCTGAAGCAAGTATCTATGTGTTTAAATCCCCACAGATTTCAACTGCTGCAGCACGAGTATATGAGTCAGTAGATGTGTGGCACAAAAGGCTAGGTCATGCATCTCATGAAGTTGTTTCTTTCCTTCCATTTATTAGAAATTCTTACAATAAAGATTTTCGTAATAAAGCTTGTGATATATGTCATAGAGCCAAGCATGTTAGAGCTGTGTTTCCCTTGAGTTTATCTCGTAGTAAAGAATGTTTTGACCTTATTCATTGTGACACTTGGGGTCCTTATAAATTTTCTTCCACTTCTGGTGCACATTACTTCTTAACTGTTGTTGATGACTTTAGTAGAAATATATGGATTTATATGATGGCTGAAAAGAGGGAAACATGTGATAGATTACGAAAGTTTGTTCTTATGATTCGAAATCAATTTCAGAAAATTGTGAAAGTAATTCGATCTGATAATGGGACAAAATTTAAATCAAAAGAGTTATTGCAATTTTACAGCGAAATGGGAATTATTTCTCAAACTTCTTGTGTTCATACACCTGCACAAAATGGCCGAGTTGAAAGGAAGCACAGGCATATTCTAAATATTGCTCGAGCATTATTATTCCAGGCTTATATGCCTACTGAGTTTTGGGAGGAAAGTGTTTTAACTGCAGTTCATGTGATAAATATAACATCCTCTAAATTACTTGATGGCAAAACCCCATATGAAGTGTTATACGGTGTCCCTCCTACATATAAGCACATAAGAATTTTTGGTTCTGTGTTTTGTCAATACTAGACCCAAACCTTTGGATAAATTTGCAGCACGTTCCAGAAAATGTATTTTTATTGGATACCCTATAGGGCAGAAAAGGTGGAGGGTTCTTGACATGGAAACACATGAAAGCTTTGTTAGTAGAGATGTAAAATTTTTTTAGGAAATTTTTCCATTTGCAATGACAACAAAATCTTTCTCGAAACCTCAACACCTGCCATCATCTCTTCCTTTTCTTGAGGATGTTGCACCCGACGAGTCTTATGACACACTAACAAGTCCAGGGGATGTGAATCCAGCTGAGAATAATGCAGCTGACATTTCAGCTAAAAGTATGGGTGACAGAGGGAGATTGTTGCAATCTGATGTGTCCATTCTTGCCATCACAGAATCTGATACAATACAAAAGCAGTCCATGAATGAGCTAGTGACATCACAAAATCTGTATGTGCAAGACTTTGCTTGTAACATACAAACACATAGTACCCTGCCAGCCATCGATCCTACCAACTCTGTCTTCTCCACAAGGTACCCATTTCATGACTATGTTAGTGTCAATAATTTTTCTGTTCAACATAGACCTTTTTTAGCTGCTGTAGATGTAGGACATGAACCTCAAACTTTCAGAGATGCCATGAAAGATAACTGTTGGGTTGAGGCTATGCAAAAGGAAATTTTTGCTCTTGAAGATACCAACACCTAGAGGATTTGTGAGTTGCCACCAGGGAAACATGCTTTGCCTAGTAAATGGGTTTTCAAAATTAAATACAATTCTGATGGAACGGTGGAATGGTATAAAGCCAGATTGGTCATTGCAGGTAATAGGCAAGTGGCTGGAGAAGACTACAACGAGACATTTGCTCCTGTGGCAAAAATGGTGAGTGTGAGGACATTCCTTGCTGTGGCTGCTACAAGAAATTGGGAGTTGCACCAAATGGATGTGCATAATGCTTTCTTAAATGGAGATCTAAGTGAAGAGGTATACATGCGCTTCCCTCCGGGTTTCAGCACTGGCTCTCCTAATAAGGTGTGTAGATTGCAAAAATCCTTGTGTGGATTAAAACAATCACCTCGGAACTGGTTTTCAAAGCTGAGCTCATCGCTTAAAGAGTACGGTTTTTGTCAATCTCGTGCAGACTACACGTTGTTTACTTTGAACCGTGGTGATGTGTTTTTGGCACTCCTAGTATATGTCGATGATATTGTGTTGGCTGGTAATGATACTCAAGCATGTCTTGACATCAAACAATACCTGAATAACTGCTTTAAGATTAAGGACCTGGGTAATTTAAAGTATTTTCTCGGAATTGAATTGGCAAGGAATAAATCCGGAATCTTCATGTGTCAGCGTAAATATGCAATGGACTTGCTTCGTGAATCAGGACTTAGTGGCAGTAAGCCAACACAATCACCTATGGAACAACACCATCGGTTGGCACTTGATGACGGGCCACTATATGATAATCCTGAAAGATACAGAAGGCTAATTGGTAAGCTTATTTACCTCACAATAACCAGACCAGACTTAAGCTATGCAATGCATATTCTATCGCAATTTATGCAATCCCCACGCCAAGCTCACTTTGATGCGGTTGTACGGGTTCTCAGGTACATAAAACGTAATCCAGGACAGGGTCTTTTGCTGCATTCTGATTGTGATTTGAAGATACATGCCTATTGTGATTCAGATTGGGCCTCTTGTCCTATTACTCGGAGATCAATTACCGATTTTTTTGTGATGCTCGAACAGTCTCCTATATCGTGGCGCACTAAGAAACAAGTCACAGTGGCACGTTCTTCTGCAGAGGCCGAGTATAGAGCCATGGCAGCTGCCACTGCTGAATTAATTTGGTTAAAAGGTTTCCTTGCATCTCTTGGTGTTTTTCATTCGGACCCCATGGAGTTGTTATGTGATAATAAAGCAGCTCTCCATATTGCTGCTAATCCTGTGTTCCACAAACGCACCAAACACATAGAGTTGGATTGCCATTTTGTCAGGGAACACCTCGCTCGAGATATTGTCACTGCCCACGTGAGCACACATTCTCAACTTGCAGATTTGTTCACCAAAGCACTCAATCATGCTGTCTTTCTTGCATTCCTTCCCAAGTTGGGCATTTCATCTTTACATGCTCCAACTTGAGGGGGAGTATTGGAGAGTTAGCTCCTATTAAGTTGTAACAGATAACTTTATTTGTTATGTTGTTATCTACTATATCTGTTATCCTTTATATTAGTTGCAACTTTAAGTTTATTTAGTTTGTTCTAGTTTGTTTATTTGGATAACAGTAAGATATGTAACTGTAGTTTGTTACAAAGCTATTATGTAATCTTTGATACTAGCAATATATTTAAGAGACAAATATGAATTTAATGAAGTGAGAGTCAAATTGTTATATTTTAAGTTTTCATAAAATAAACTATGTTTATAGAATTTCACGTCATTAAAAAAAAATTGCTAACATAAACCTAATTGTTAGGAGTGTGAGTCATGTAATTAGTTACATAAATAACAAACTATTCGTTTTCTAAGTAGTTATATCAATTAGTCAAATAATTAATTTTTTTTATTAATTGTTATATATAATAATTAAATAGTTAATTAAATTTATAAAAGAACAGCACGAAAAAATATGGTGATTGAGAGTGCTACCAAACTTGTGGGTGAAACACATACAATCGCATCATATTCTTTTGTCTCTGTTCTCGTACATTCGGTTCATGCATATTCATTGTCCACACTACATGCCTTTTGAGTTTGTCAAATTTTACAAACACGGAGTATTTAAAAGCCGTCTTATCTCATTATTTCGATTTGGTTTAAAATTAATTTTGATCATTCATGTTTTAAAAAACAGATTTGATGTGTTTTAATAAAAGTTTGACTTATAGTAGTATTTCATATCCTTTCAATTTAATTTGATGTCTCATAATATTTTAAAATTGATATTTTAATAGTATTTTAGTTTATGCATTGTATTATCTACAAAAAAGTTTATGCATTGTACATGATAAATATTTATTTTATACAATAATTAATAATTTTAAAAATATAAATTATAATTAAATTTCATAATAAAATAGTTTTAACATATAAATTATATTTTATATTTACGATAAAAAATTATTTAATCATTGTTAATTTCTTAAAAAAATACTAAAATCCAATTTGAAAATTAAGATGAAAAATTTAAAATTATAAATTGAAAGAAATAAGTGGCTAAGAATATTTTTTTTATAAAAAATGGTTTCGTTGAGAGAAAAAAACAATCCTTAAAACGCTTTTGTTAAACAATGGTTTCTAAAAATATTTTTATTTTAAATAGTTATTTTAATTTTTATATATAGGATAGAGGATAATAATAATTTCTAAAGTTAATTATTATATTTCTTATCTTATATTTACATTAAGATTATTGATTTATATATTTTAAATATATATTAATAATGATACATATATATATTTCTTAATTTTGTATATTGTATATCTTGATTTTCATATTTATCTAACATTATAACTAGTTCAATAATCTATGCCATAAAAATATTAAGTTTACAATCTATTTTATATATATATATATAATAATAATAATAATTTTTAATAGGTTTCTTTATTATTTTTAATTTTACAAAAACCAATATAAGTAATAATTTCATTTGTAATATTATTATATTAAATATTTAAAAATAAAATTTTGTCATTTATAATAGTTTTATTTGATATTCTTTCTAGTATTTTAACATTTATAACCACTTTCCTTACCGGCGGACACTAGTTGTTTATACAATAAAGGGAATTATAAAATATGTCAACGTAATATTTTTTAAATAATTAAGAGAACTAGTTAGTGTAGGCATAAAAAAAATATAGGAGTTTTGTGCAATCTCAAGAATAATAATTGATCTTAATATGTTAACTTCTTCGTTTATTATAATGTAGTTTAGGATCTTTGGGTCATGCATAAGTTTACATTAAAAGAATTGTATATTAATGTAATGATATCTTCTACCAATCATTAAACATTTCTATGATCAACCAAATAGACAAAAAGGCTATTTATATTTATGAGTAGGGTGGATAATAAAAACGGGGGACAGTGCCACAGTGATGACTGATGAGATCTGACTAATGGAGCTGGGTTGCGTCTATACACTCTTCTCCGCATTAGAATTCATATCAAGAGTAAAGTATCTGTTATTGTACTGTTGGCATAATAAAGTTGGGACCAGGATTCATGCTGAGTAGCTAATATTTATTGTGCTGGTGATACATACTTTCTCCTTGGAGTCTTTGACAATAATTGTTTAGAGTCGATTGGTTGTACCTTCCGTTGGCGGTAGCAAATGCTAGCTAGGTAGTGGTGTAAATGATAATAGTGTCCGCTAATGGTGATAACAGTGCAATGCTAAGGGGTGGAAGGTGGTAATGTTGCATACGTCGATAATGATAATGATAATGATAGTAATTATAATGATAATTGATAATAATAATGATGTTGGTAGTAGTGATAATGTTGATGGTGATGTTGTTGATGTCAATCAATGACAATAATAATTGTGATAGTAATTTTAGTGGTGACAATTTGAAGAAATGTAAGAAGAATGTTTTTTTTAAAACTAAAAAATCAAATTCACAAATAATTTTTTTTCGATTTAAAAAATGAAGGTAAAAGCGTATTAAGAGGGATGTATTCTTAATTTAAAAAATGAAGGTGGAAGTATATTAAGAGGGATGTATTGGATTAAAATTTCAAATGATTTTAAAAAACATTTTTTTTTATAAAAAAGTCTTGTCATAGTAAATTTTAAATGATATAAATAAGTTTTGTGATATTTAATTAAGACTTTTAAGATTTTTTAATGAGGACAATAATATCTGGTGACATTCAATTATGATTTTTTATAATTTATAAAAAAGTCTTTTGGTATTGAAAAATATATAAATTTTAATGAATTATTTTTAAAGAAAGATTTCAATGGATTTCATCAGACTTTTTAGTATAAAACATATATCAAACAATTTCACTCAAACCCTTGAGATTTTGCTAGACTCTTTTCTTTCTTTTTGTTTTTTTATTGATTATCGGATTTTCTTTTCTCTTATCACACATACACTCTTCTCTCTTTAATATTTTTCAAGATGCGTGTGACATATATGTTCCTCCTATTTTTTTAGGAAAAAAAATGTCAAATATACTTCTCTCCTATGTACTTTTGCATTTGTTTTCTAAATTAATGTTTGTCTTATGTGCTAAGGCTAATCATGTTTCTCTTATAAGGTGTCCATCACCACCTACTCGACACAATGTTTTTGTAGCTGTCACTATTAATTTCATCATCTACATAACTCATTAACCCTCCTACAAATTTTTCACCCTTACCACTCCCTTCTATCCCATTTAAACATGTTATTTGATTTATCATGAAATAATTGTAGTAATTAAAAAAAAAACTCAGAAAAACTAACGTATAATTTTTAAATCCATTGTTTAAATCCAAAAGTAAGAATGAAAAAATGTTATTGTAAGAAGAGTTAGTATAAGAGAACATAAAGTTAAAATCAATATAACTATTAAAAGATTAAAAAAACTATATTAATTTTACTTTTTTTATCCAAATCTCATCATTTTTTATTATTTTTTCACTAATTATTATAAATTTAAATGTGTTTTTAAAAATTTACAAAATTCTTTCAAATCTTATAAATTTATAAATTTCTTTCAAATTCTTTAAATTCTTATGATATAAATTTATGATAATTCAAATTATTATAAAAATCTTGTAAATAAATATGATAAATCATAATATTTCTATATAATCTTAAAAATTTACAAGACTTTTTTAGGCTAAAATATTATTTTAGATCCTAATTCAACACAACCTAAAGTTGTGTTAAGATTCATTTCGGCTCTATTTTTTCCAAATGCAATTTGTTTAAGAAATCCTTATTTTTCAAAAATTATTATTTAAATATTTAATCCTTATTTAGTCTTATAGATAACACAAGGATAAACATAAGGAATATTGATGATGCTTCTTGAAGTTTTTTCTCAAAAAAAACAAATGCTCAAGTTGATGTTGGATTTGTGATAGATAAAGGTAAGTAAATGGTAGAGTACGATATAAAGGAAAAACTAAGAGAAAAAAATAGCATCTATTTTATATATATATATATATATATATATATATATATATATATATATATAACATTTATCTTAGTTCACCCGTAAAATAAATATAAAAAAGGCTGCATTTAACCTCCGTTTGGATTGAAGGAAAAAATAATAAAGAGATGAGAAAAATTTAAAACTTAAATTGAGAATAAAATGAGAGAAAAGAAAATTTCAAATATTTATCTCTACAAATTAATCTTTCTTTTCATTTTGTTCTATTTTCCTTCCAATCAAACAATAAGAAATACATTATTATTCATTTTTTATTTATTTTTTTATTTCATTCCATCCAAACATAACATTAGTCTCCCAAC
>PYAF01000329.1:1983647-1994540 GCA_007407185.1 Glycine tomentella
AATTAAACAGAAAATTTGATAAATATATTAAGAATAAATAAGAAAGAAAATATAAAAAATTAGAAGTTAATATTTAAAAAAATATTATTTAAAATAGAATTTTAAAAAATGCTAGAAACTAATAAAAAACTAATAAAAAAGTTTATTTATTGAAAAATCAAGTAAATTTTTTAACTAATAAAAAAATTAAAAATTAATTGAAATATCTTGTAAATTGACTAAATTTTAAAATAAAATAAACATTATCAATGTGTTTTTTATTTTATCTACTAATTTTTTAGACACCAAGTGTTCTATGATGATTCAGCTGATAACATCATAATTAGAATAACTACTTTAGAAATTATAAACAAAAATATCTTGCTTGATCTTAGATTGTGTTTAATTGGTATGAAGTAAACAAGTGATGGATCTAGAATTCTTTTAATGGAGGCAATAAATAATTTATAATATTTTTACGAAAAAATAAAATATCTCAAACTTTTATATAATACTTATGATAAAAGAATTTCAAAATACTTAAAATAAATTAATTTTATAAATTATATAATGTTATGAGAATAAATAGTTTCTATCAATTACAATTATTCTGTCCGGATTTTCATACTTTAAAATATATATACAAAATAATAAAATTAGTATTAATTTTTTAATTGCTTATTATTATTATTATTACATTTATTTTAAAAAATAGTTTATGGGAACAATGCCTATTATTTATGGGAGAAAAAATATTTTTATTATATATATATATATATATATATATATATATATATATACAAATTATAAAAAAAATCTTATGGAGGCAATTGCTCCCACAAGTTGATACATGCATCCACCACAGAAGAAAAGTGAGAGAAAAGAGATTAAAAAAATGAAATTAAAAGGAACATATTTTCTTCTTCTCTTATATATTTTTTTAATGAAATAAAAAATATTATCATATTTTTTCTTTATATTCTTTCCTGAATTCAAATACACTATTATTCCATCTTCTGATCAATGATAAAATAACCTTATCCACGATAGTATCACAGAGAATAATATTAACTTTTTTTGAAAGGAAGAATAATCTTAATTCTTACCTACCGCGGTGTTTTTTATTTGGTGGACTTTTCCTAGAAGGGCCAAAATGTGTGCCAGCTTTTATTGGCAGAAGCATAAGTTTATCCATTTATTTTATAACATTTTACCTCCCTTACACATGTCATAAGAATTTGGGTAATTTATTATATTTTTATATAAAAAATACTTGAATTATAACATGTTAAGATAGGCCTTTGTCCATTGTCAAAAAAAGAAAAAGAAAAGAAGATAGGCCTTTGTCACTAACTTAACCCTAAGTTTAGTGGGTACGTATAAATAGTTTTATTTTCATAATATCAATATGTTCAACGCAATTTCGTTTATGTTTATTGAGTTTACTTTTCAAATCGAGTTTTAGATATGAAATAAAAATAATTTTTCTTTTTTGCTAGTAAGCCTCAAATAATGATTATAAAACAAACAAGTAGTTTGTTGCTTATAGATTCGATTTTGTAAGTAAAATATTGGTTTGAGTCTTAAAAAAAAGTTGTTGAAATGAAATAATTCTACTAGAAGTGATTGGTCATATTTTTCAACAAATATTAATTATTAGCAAAATTATTAAATACTTTGTATTAATAATATAATTAAAAAATAGTGATACGAAAAAATTGACGGCGTATTTCTTTCTCAATATTCTTTAGTCTTTACTATTGTACAACTTGACAAAAAACAAGTCAGTTAATATTAATTTATATGTGATTGGTTCATAATTTGAACTTCATGCGTCGTTCTCAAAATAATAACAAAGTTTAGATTTAACTTAATTTATTTATAATTTGTTCAAATTCTTTTTGGTTGCTAATTTTTTTTTTAAATAAAACAAGACCTGAACTTGAAAGTAAAATAAAATACAAATATTCAGATATAAGATCAGTTTTTTTATATTTATTTATTAAAATAAACGTTTCTTTTAATAAAAATAAGTAACTTTTTATTTTTTAGAAAACAGATTTCATTAAAAAATATTTCTATACTTTGAGAAGCTTGATTTTAAGCAAGGATACTTTCCAAATTTGTAATTCAATTATTAGGTTTAATTTAAAAAAAAATTCGAGATTATGCACAAAATCTTTAACCTTGGTCTCACGAACTCATAGGACTCGAGCATATTACTCGAGTTTGACTTTCTTAGACTTGATTCTGCCATTCCAAACTCGAGTCCTTTGGTCCAAATTCAAGTTTTTAAGTTTTATAGTTCAATTTCTTATAAAAAAAGAAAACCTTTTGATTAGTTAGTTTATTATTGACATATAAAAACTTTCATGCTTGAGGAGTTTACAAGATGTACCTAGGACTCTGGTTTTTGGTCTTCAATTTCCGTATTGAACTTTGACTTCATTAGCTATTTTATTTTGTTTATGGCTTTGATTCATCCTCTGTTGAGTGCTTCATTTGTTGGTTTTGTCTTCATTAAACTATATATTATTTTATATATATGAGTCTAAAGATCGAATCTTCATTACATACTTAATTATTTTTCTATGTTTATTATTATGTATGAGTAATTTTTATAGGATATTTAGCGTATAATATAATATTTAAAAGATTTAAATATGTTTTTAATTTCTGTAAGTTAGTATTTTTTTTTTGTGTTTATAAGTTTATATTTCTAATTTTAGTTGGTATAAGTTGATGTTCTTTTTTTTAAAAAAAAAATTTTAGTCCCTATATAAGATTATAATTTTTTATTTATAATTCACATTAATTTAGATTTATAGGAATTAAAATCAGAAAATACAAATAAAAACTAAAAATAAATAAAATAAAATATTTAAGTCTATTTAAAATATATATAATTTCTTATGTTATATATATTTTTTAAGCATCCTTATTATTATATTATATATACAAATAATATGTAAAACCAATACTCCAATATACGAATATTTAAAATTTCTAAAATGTAATTTATTGTGAAGACAATTATGCGATTCAATAATTGAATTAACAAAATATATATTTTTAAAAGGTTAATAAAAGTTTGCAGTAAAAAATGGTTTACTCTATCAACTTGACATAATTAACTAATCATGTTGCATATATAAAGTATTATTATTTTTGAATAACACTTTAATTAATTTTAAAATCGACTTCCTTTGTCCAGTTCCAAAATATCTTTTCATTGACTGACTCACCACATCAACACTAGAAATCTCTCTCTCGTGGATCGGGGAAGACGACGCGAGCGGTAAGGCATAGTCATAAGTGAAGCGCGTGGAAGAGGCCAAATTAGGAAAGAAAAATAAGTATAAATATTAAAAGCGTGAGTAGCTTACAAAATTCATCCATAAAAAAAAATTAAATTAAATTTTTAAATATGTAAAAAATTATAATAAATTAATTTTATATATAATTTGTTGATAAATTATTTCTTAAAATTTATATTTTTAATATTATGATTTAGTCTCTAAATATTATGATTTAATGACAAAACAATCTTATATATTTAAGGATAAAATTATTTTATTACATTTTTTTACATATTAAAAAATTAAATTTTTATTTTTATTTTTAAAAATAATTTATTATCACATAACACCCCCACAACGAATTTAACTATTTTAAAAAAAATTAATAGAAAATTGACAGGTAGCCAAAATAAAAAGAAATGGACAGGCTGTGTTGTGTGTTTATATAACAACAACAACTACTACTCGCTAACTCCAACGTTGTAATGCGTGCTTCTTAGTTCTTCTCTCTTCACTCTTCACTCTTCACTCTACACATTCCGACATCGTCCAACGATCAAATTCACTGTTCAGAAACAGAACCCTCTCTTTCTCTGTGTGATTCAGACCACATCCTCAGAATTCGATTCTGCATATTCTGTTTCTGTTTTTCGCTTTTCTTTGACTAAATGGAAGTTCAAACTCACACTCTCTCCACCTTCGACATTCATCAACCCCAATTTCGGAGCTCCGAATACCCAAACCCGACATTCCCACTCTCCCCTCATGACCCGCCACCCCAAATACCCACTCACGCGCCGCTAGAGCCTCACACGCCGGGATGCGCGTGCTCCCAGACCACCGCGGCCCTCAAGGTGCAAAAGGTCTACCGGAGTTACCGCACACGGCGGAGGCTGGCTGATTCCGCCGTCGTCGCCGAGGAGCTCTGGTGCGTCTTCTCTAATCTTTGCATGCAAACTCTCTCTCTTTAATTTTATATATATATTTTTTATTGCTACGACTTTATTTTTTTAATTTGTAACTGTAATATTATTGTTATTATGATGAGTTGATTTTTGAGAAAAGTGGGGTTGGAAATTTTGAAGGTGGCAAGTGATTGATTTCGCGAGGCTAAACCACAGCACCATTTCGTTCTTCAATTTGCCTGAGAGTGCTGCGTCAAGGTGGAGTAGGGTCAAACTCAACGCTTCCAAGGTCTCTCTCTCTCTCTCAAATTTTTTTTTTTTTGTATGTATATAATAACGTGTTATACGGGTATTTGTACGTTTTGTTGGAAGATATTGTGCTTTTTGTTCCGTGTGATGATTGTGATTATAATTGAGAAAAAAAGGACGATTTTTTGAGTTTGATACTGAAAGTCAACTATTTTTGGCAGGTGGGAAAGGGTTTGTACTTGGATGGCAAAGCACAAAAATTGGCTTTTCAACATTGGATTGAAGCTGTGAGCATGCATTTCCTAACACCCCCCACTTTTTTTAATTATTTAATTTATTTATAGTTTGTTTTGTTTGACCAACTCATCCATATGTGTTATAACATGTTTGTTTCACATTTCGGATGCGCTTTTTCACGTTTACTGTGAAGCTAGTACTAGTAGTTATAGCTTCTACATTATAGATGCGATTTCTTACATTTCAACGGGTTTTCAAAAATGCATTTTTTAATTGGTGTTGTTATGGTTTAAACTGTAGATTGATCCACGCCACCGCTATGGGCATAACTTGCATTATTACTATGAAGAATGGTGCAAAACCGATTCTGGCCAGCCATTCTTTTACTGGTGAGACCAATTTTTTCTAGATAGAAAGCATTTCGCGATTCGTTAATTGGGCTAAGGTCATTTCTGATTGCTAATATGCTGTTGTTATTGCATGATTCCATTGTGGATACAGGGGAATTATGTTTGTTGCTGTAGACTTCAGCTTCTAAATCCCACTAGTGTTTCATTGTCTACTCTTTCATACTTTCAATGATAAAAGGGGATTGTTTATTTTCCCACATTTTATCAGTTACATGAAATGGAGAATTTTGATTTTGTTTCCTATATCTTGTTTTAACAAAGGGAAGCTTGTCATAAATGGGGTTAAGTTGTGAAGTAAGATGCTAGATTGAATGATCTCAGGTTGTGGTTTTGTTAGTGTTTGTTTTTTTTTTTTTTTTTAAAGCCAAAGAATTTATTAAAAAGAACCAACTTAACACAAGATCTCATAAGTTGGATACAAGAAATTGTTAGTGGTTCTGTTAGTGTTACTGAAACTTTTTTTCTCATTCTACAGGTTGGATTTGGGAAATGGAAAAAATATTGATCTTGAACAATGCCCCAGATCGAAGCTCCGAAAGCAATGCATAAAGTATCTAGGACCTGTATGTGCACATGCTCATTGGATTTATTACTTTTTCTTTTGTTTAGTTGTAGTTGACATTGACTTTATTGAGAATTTGACTAGTACAGTAGTACTGCATTATTCCAAAAGTTGTTGCCTTTTTCTGCTTTTCTGACTGGTTGATCCTTAATAATTTTCTACATTAGCAAGAGAGAGAACACTATGAATACATTGTCTGTGAGGGGAAGATTATCCACAAGCAATCTGGAGATTTTCTTCACACAAAAGAAGATTCTAAGGATGCCAAGTGGATATTTGTTATGAGCACCTCTAAGAAACTCTATGCTGGCAAGGTAACAATTCAGGCTCAGTTATTGTTTCTAATTTTCCATTTTCTCGTTTCTATACAGGCACTTTGCCATTTCTTTTCAGCCATATTGATACATTGTAATAATCTCTCAGAAAAAGAAGGGATTATTCCATCATTCATCTTTCTTGGCTGGTGGAGCTACCTTGGCTGCTGGAAGGCTGGATGCCGAGCTTGGTGTTCTTAAGGTATAATTAACTTCACAGGTTTACATGATTAAGTTTTTGTGCTATTGGAATATCTTCGAAGAGTATGAGATGGTCCCATGAACAGTCTCAAAGAGATAGTGTGTTGCTGTCATCTTTTTTCTTTTGGTGCAAATGTGCTGTGCACATGGAATCAACATTGATTGATACATCTTCAAATTCGGATTTATGTGCATTGACAAATGCCTGATTCTCGATGGCTTTGACTTTTCAGTCTATCTCTGCTTATAGTGGACACTACCGGCCAACGGATGACGCACTCAACTCCTTCGTATCATATCTCAAGGAAAACGGTGTCAACATTGATGAAGTTGAGGTAATTTGATTAGCACCAGATCATTCCTGTCTACTTTAACTACAGTGTTTGTTTAGGCCAATGAATAGTTCTTCAATTAGACGTTGATCGTTTATGGCCACAACATTTGATAGTTAGTTGGAAAACACGTTGATAATCACATGCATTTTTTATTGAATGATTTTGATGCATTGTTTCAGGTACGAAATCCAAAGGATGATACTGATACTTACGAGGACAGCAAGGTTAGTGAAATAGCCACAGCACCTGAAGATTCTAGCAATGGTAAGATACCCGAGCCTGGAGTTTCTGAGGAAGCTGAGAACACCGCATCCTCAATCAAGGAAGACCCTCAACCTGGATCTGTTGGCAGTTACAAAAGGACTCTCTCAGGTGGTCTTCAGAGTCCAAGAGCTGATGTGCCGAAGAAAGCCATATTGCAAAGAATCAATTCCAAGAAGGCTACAAAATCCTACCAATTGGGGCACCAACTTTCGCATAGATGGTCAACCGGGGCAGGACCTAGAATTGGTTGTGTTGCTGACTACCCTGTGGAGCTTAGACTACAAGCCTTGGAAATGCTTAACCTTTCTCCAAAAGTTCCTCCTTCTCCTTCCTCATACAGGTTAGTGGGTGGTCTCGTGTCGCCTACGGCCAATGGCACTAGAATTGACAGTGATGGGAATTCTGTTCATTGAGCTAGTACTTGATCTTAGGATTATGAATGACGCTTCCGGCTTAGTGTCGTAACACTTTTAAGGTTTTTCTGCGAAGCTTTAAGTTCTTTAGTTAAATGTAAAGTATCTGTTCTTTGTGTTTGTCTCTACTTTTGAGGACTTGCTGTTATCTTTATAAAATTCAATCGTTTCTATTCTCTCATGTCATGGTTGTTTGTTTCCACTAAGGTGAAGATAAATGCAAAAGTGTTTAATGTGATACCCTGTAGTGGTGGAAGGTTATGCTAGATTGGGTTAGAATTTAGATTCAGCTAATACTGTGTTCGAATTGGCTACACTTGTTTTCCAAAGGTAGAATCCGCGAACGAAGCAATTTGATGTGTTGTCTAATAGAAGCAATGATATTTAGAAGCACTTTGATATTAGTCTGTGATTCATGACCTATCATTAAAAACAGCACTAGGAATGATAGAAGCGTACCTATCATTGAAATAATTTAGATGCTTTAGAAATGATATATTAGTTTGTACTTCTTGGCCAGTTATAATGTGAAAACATGTTTACTTGTTTACCTCTTGTAAAGAATTATAAGATTCACTTAACGGTTGAAGGAAGAAGTTATAAGTTCGAATCTATTTTATTAACAAAAATTAATGAACTGATAGCGAACAATTGAGGACGCAATCTAGCATAAAAAGAAAACTTGTTTATCTTCACTCTGAATTCTGAGTAACAGAATATGACTGAAGACTGTCATTAAGGTTTTGATAGTAATCATTTTGAAAGAATTGGTTTTAAAAAATTGATTTGGGTGTTTGGGAATGATATTCTAAAAGTGAGTTTAGAAAAAATAATTTTATTTGAATGATGATAGAATTAATTTTCAAGTGTAATACTTTTTAAACTCAAAAGTTAGATACATTTTTCTCAAATTTGTTTTTGCTAGAAACACGCATTATTTAAGAAACTATCCACAGATTGGGCTATGAGACAGAGTAGTGTTTCTTGTGGCTACTTGTGTGACACCTATTAAAATATGTTTGCGTTGAATGTATTAAATACATTGAAAATGATAGGTACAGCTGGATTAAGAGGGGATACTTATCATTTAATAAAATCTGTACATCAATTCTTCAACTACTATTAAATGTCCACTGTAAATTCACTTCGTTAGGTAATAGTTCTTCATTTGTACCTAATGAAAAAAAATAAAAAATTCTTCATTTGTACCTGCGTTTGATATGTGGCACTATACAATAGGTTAGGCCATTTATTTCATTTTCACAAAATGGAAATATTCCACTCATTTGAGAGATGATATCTGCCATCATAGAGAAGAAAGAAGTCCCCTTTTCTCAATTAGTAATCCAAAGTTTTTGAACTATTTCATCTGGACATTTGAGAACATTTGGCATCCTTCATTTGCAAGTATTTTTTAAGAGTAATGATGGTGAATACTTTACTACTTTAACCATTTTATTAATATTCATTTTTTTCTCTTCCTATAATATCATATAATCTATTACACCTATCCGTCTTTTCCCTTTTCTAACTAAGTATCAAACACGCGTTTTTGGTGTTCACAAATCATTTTTAATTTTTTAATCATTGTGGGTGATTTCTTGATATACCTAATTATACCTCATGATATCAAGTCCAAAAAATTAAATTAAAGGTGTTCGAATTGCCAAACCGATTAAAATCAAAATCATCAAATCAAAAATAAAAAAGCTAGACCCCTTTGTCAATCTTTGAACAAACTAAAGCAAACTGCACATTATATTTTTATTATTTTTTCTTTATTCCATACGAAATCTCATTATCTTAAGTTATGGTTCAATTTTAATAATGATAATATGTAATTCTATGTGTTGGATATTTTTTAGGTTATGTTAAATCATGAGAATATGACATTCACATTGCATGATTAATTAACCATCAATATGTTTGTATTCATGGGGATGACTCAAAAAACCACGGTGTCCCATCATGATTTTTCACCATGAAAACCGGCTTATGACTCAAAAAAGCATTTGAAATATACATAATTAAACAAAGGGTTAATTTTATTTTTAAACAGACTCATGATTAATACACTTTCAATCATCCTCAAATCTCAATGAAACCCGGCTTCAAAAAATGGCCTAATACTCAAGACTGACATTAGGCCTTTAATTCACCATGCCGAATTTTTATTCCAGTAAAGACATATCAAACTAAACTAGCTGTGTTGAGACACCATAGCAAAAATACCACATTATGAAGAAATTAAAATCAGCATTCTCATGTAGCAACGTCTTTATTATTATTCCAGGCCAAACTCCCAAAAACCTTTTGGTCTTTTACTATGTCTCATCAATAAAATTCCAACCTCTAGGCTTTGTTTTTTTTGTTTTTTTTTTTTATAAACTTTCAACCTCTAGGCTTGAGAACAAGATTCCTAGGTCTAGGAATTCCAATATGGAACCATATGATACATATTCAAGAAAAATTCTCTTTTGCCGAATGTAATGGTTCAATTTTCATTTAATTTCCATTCTCTTCAGCAGATTCTCAAACTTCCACTCCACCAACTGATCCTCTTTCTCCTTTAGCACAACACATTACACATGCTGATTGGAATTGATCATCCTAACCTTTTCATAATTCCAGTCTCTCTACCTCAGTAAAAGCCAATGATTTTTACCCCATTTTACGTGATCATCCTAAACCTACTCACAGACATTTTATTCTCTCTCATTAATTATCTGCCTAAACCTATTCACAAGCCATTCAACGGCTTTTTTAACTAAAAGAGGTAACAAAAAATTAATTATCATTTAGGGATAAAATTTAAATAAATTATCAATTGGGGGTAAGTGGTAACAGGTATTATAACTTCTATTTTTTAAATTTTTTTTAATTCAAATTGTAAAATTTTTTACGACCTCAGTGTATTTTTTTTTTTAATTTACAACTTCAAAGTTGTAACATAATTTTTTTTTTTTTTACAATTTTAATGGAAGTCATAAAATCATTTACTACTTCTAAGTCGTAACCTTTTCTTTTTTGGTTTTATGACTTTAAAGTCGTAAAACCTTTTTTTTTTGTACATACTACTTCAAAGTCATATGATCCTTTTGTTTTAAATTTTGTATAAATTATTTGTTTTAATTTTATTTTCGTTTAAATTTATTAAAAATTATAAAAATTAGCTTAATTTAATTATTTAAAAATAAAAATAATTTAAATTTTTGTCGTTTGATTTAATATTTTGTATAATTTTTTTGTGATTTTATTTAATATTTTATTAATTTATGTTATATTTATTTTGTAATATATTTATTTATTTAATATATTTTCTATATTTTTTAGTAATGTTAAAATTTATATTTTAAAAGAATTAAATTTAGATGAAAATATTTTGTTATTGATATTAACTTATAATATATCAAATAAGATTTAATTATTTTTGATTTTGTTAATTAATTTTTATAATTATCATTAAGTTAATTAATAATTTGGTACAGTTAAAAATGTTTCATCTACCTAAAAGACATAATCGTCGTAATTGTCCAAATTATTAATTAACTTAATAATAATTATAAAAATTAATTAACAAAATAAATAACAATTAAATCTTATTTGATATATTATAAGTTAATATTAATAATAAAATATTTTCTTCTAAATTCAAATCTTTTGAAATATAAATTTTAATATTACTAAAAAATATAGAAAATGTATTAAATAAATAAATATATTAC
>PYAF01000329.1:2008591-2018773 GCA_007407185.1 Glycine tomentella
CACACATGTAATACCTGGAAGAATAAAAATATAGTTAAGCCTAATTAAAACGTGCTGGAGGGCCTAGAGAGTTTTTGGTTGTCGTTATATGAGTGTTGGGGTTGGGACAGGAAACCCAAATACATAAACTTACAAATGAAAGGAAGTTATACAAATAACCATGAAGCCTCACTCTGTTGGCAGGCTATCAGAAATCATCAAAGTAACTCTGCTTAGACCTTACAATGGCCTAAAGCTAACGACTAGGCTTAAGAAAGAAACAACATATTCTTATTTCCCATCAATTCTGTCTTTCACTACAAAGGATCATTTCCAAGTTACTAATTCTGTCCATGTTTGAGGTTTTGTGGCATTAACTTGTATTGTACTGGTTTGAGTTGCTAGATGGCATTATCTTTTCTGCAGGAGTTGGTCATCCGAGAATTTTCCTTTCATGAACTGAATGCTAATTTACTCTGGCCAGGGACATTTGCATTTGCAGAATGGTTAGTTCAGAACAGGTCATGCATTGAAGGATGGCGTGCCATTGAGTTAGGGAGGTATATAAATTACTTGTACATTAATTTATGTCTAAACTATAGTTATTGTTACTTAATTGCATCCAGCTACACATCTATCAATAATCGTTGTTGGTTGTACATTTCGTTTCTGTGACAAGCATACTTAACTGTATTTCTTATGAAAATGTATAACCATGTGTTTTGCTCTCACATTTTAGACAATTGATTTCTTTTTTGCTTTTCTCATGTTGCATCCAATTTCAGTGGCATAGGTGCTTTGGCCATATTTATTCGAAAATCTTACAATGTTGATATTACAACTTCAGACTATGATGACCAAAAATAGAGAAGAACATTGCTCACAACTGCATGGCAAATGAAATACCTATCATTGTATCACATAATACGTGAGTCTTCTTTCAATTGACCTAGCTATCTTTTGCTTTTTAGTAAGCTATTGAGAAGGGTTTAAAAGTGGAGATTCTGTGTTTTCTGGCTGGTTAAGTATCCTTTATGATTGTAGTTTAAAATCTTTATGCCATAAAACAATTTTATATTTGAGCCTTATTGTTGCTTAGTTAACAAACCTTGCTTCCTTTGAGTGATTTTATTTGCTTGCTACCAGTATTACTCTCTAGAGCTCAAAAGATATATTGTCTTTGCCAAGGTAGCCTCTTTGAAACTCATTCCTTCTTCCCGTCTACTTTTGAGTGCGTCGTGACATTCATGCTATGCTCCCAGTCCCAGTTGGTCACTCTTCTATTCAGGCTGCTCAGCATCTATCTCACCTACTTTCTTGCTCATATATCAATCAGACAATGACAATCACATCTGAAACCTGTTGATGGACTCATAGACCTAGTTGATTAGCCAAGTCTCCTTGTTACCAATTCAGTTCCTTGACTTCATTCTCATCTTAGTGAAAATCTCCTGCTCCACCTCCTGCACCAAAACTGACTAGAAGTGACTATAGCATTACAAAATAGACAACTCTACTTATAGACCTCTAACTTTGTCTGTCATTTCTGAAAACTGCAGTTGGGACATCTGCAATTTCTGAAAAAAGATAGGCTAATAAAATGGTAAAAGCAAAAATATGGATTTTCATACTAGTAGCTTCAATCCTCACATGCATAAGATATCTGCAATTTCAGTTCCATCTAAAGCTATTCACAATCCCAAATATTATAAAAGTAACAAAATGCAGAAAACAGCAAAAGATATTACCCAAACCATTAGTTAACAAATATGTACCCAAACTTTCTGAATAATTGATGCCTTACATAACTTAATTTTGAGGTAATCATGTGATTCTGAGGGATTGAAATTAACAACAATGTAGAACAAACCTCTTTCCCCTTTTTCTGTTTCTCTTCAAATCCACCCAAAACCACACATGGTTGCACCTCATCAATCTGAGAGCAAAGGAACGTTACAAGGTATTGAGGAAAAAATTCCTTGTTTTTGTATCCAAAGTTTCAGACAGCAAAGATAAATTTATATACTCAAACCACTTACAACATCAAGGTCCCAAATTTCTATGGAAGGTTCCATTGAACCAATACCTATGATGTTCCCTGTGATCATATTAAAAATATTTTAAGCTAATAAGATAAGTAAAGATATATGAAGCAGGTTTCAAGTAAAATTCAAAGCACAAATTGCAATGGTGGTGATTTCAGGTAGTCCAAACCTAGAAAGTTATTGAAACTTACGAAATTTTCTAAAGGTCTACACATCAGAAGTTAACAGCACATACTAATTTCACTCTATTTTCTAATGAAATGCATTTGTATTCACAAAGCATGGCTTTTCTAGATGCAACACAATGGATGCACTGCAGTTATGCTTGATTCTAAACCAGAATGCTACAACAACCATGCTGGAATTTTCCCCACTGGCTGTGACATTAATGGAAACAATTTGTTTCCCTGCTTGGGACCTTTTACTTGTTAAATGTGCCACCATTTTAAGTAACTTGGTTAGAGTTTTGTTGACCTTTGATTAACCATTTGTACTTTAATGAGTGCAAATCCTTAAAGTACATGGCATGCTTATAGACCCCAGGCTCTGAGTTTTCATAAACTGAAACAAATAATGGAACTAGTTCAGCTGTTGCTACCTAGCACCACTTTTTCTCGTATACAAAAATTAAAATTGAAACTTTTTTTTTTGTAAATCTATTGCTTGTCCTTTAGTGCACTAGTCTAAATGGGTTGTTTTTATTCCTGGGAGACACAACGGTGGTGTGGTATTTGAGGCATTATACTCATGTTTATTTATAAGCTTGTGTTCAATTGTATCCTTTTGACTGTCTTATAAGAGCATTTATTAGATACTAAGGTTCCACACTCACAGCTTTGGTGACAAAGGATTGGTATAACCCATTTAAAGCTCTTGCTGAAAGCCTTGTTGGTATCTTTATTAGCTACTACTTTTTCCCCAATTTTTTGCATTCTGACACGGACAATGCCTTACACAATTGTTATAACCTTAACATTATCTAGCACACTTGCATATCACCACCAACATTCTTTACCCATAGGACATCAACCTTTTGATTCACCAAGAGTTTCTTTACCCATACTACATTTGACAGGGGAAAAAAACATGAATTAAAAATGCTCAAATAACTCATGAATGGGTAACCACAATTTCAAATTCACAGACCATGACCATCCCCAGTCCCCATACCATATTTCCTCTAACTTATAAGGAAGACCAGTCACCTTAAATGAGTAGTTGTGCATGGTCGAGTTTGAAAACTGTTACATGAAAGAAAATACTGTTGCTTGGCCATTTAGGATCATACACGACTCTATTTTTTTTCCTGTTTTGATACTTTCTTTGTTCTGAGGTTCTGTCGTTGTTGATTATGTAACTTTTATCTGTCATATGAATTTCCAAATGTATCCATCAGTCATAATGACATAAACAACACTTTTTTGTCGACTTCATATGAGTAGATTTTAAACAAAGGCCACGCAACTGTTATACTTCATTCTATAACAATATCATTTAATTTAGAAATTTCCACTTGAGAAACATGGATTCACCTACCAATTAATCTACAGACAAACATAGTAGACTTTATCCTTTGTGTCTTTCAATAAGAAGACTTCCTGTAATTGTTACTTATAATTTGTAAGTTCCAGCAGAGAACTCATAGAAGTGACTTGTAATTGCTTTTTGCAGGATATGTATGCCAAGCTTTGAGAAAAAAATTGAAGAACTGAATCGCAAAAGGCTAGAAATTGAATCTCAAATACATACGAAAGAAGTCATCCAACCGTAATTAAGGTAACAATTCTGTCCCATTCGAGCTTTCTATGTTTAACTGTGTATAATCCGAAATGTGATCTGTAGCCTGTCAAAGGTTTATCTTGCATGCCCTTGCTTTTGAAGGAATGACTAATTTGTTAGATGATTACTTAACGTAATGATGTATGAATAGCTCTTGAAAATAGATTTGGTTGGTTTGGAACAAATTTTCAGTGTCAACTTATTTTTTTTCTTTTGCTTTTATTCATTCTAATGATGTCTTCCAACACATATTATAGAAACTGAAGTAGTAGCAACTAGCAAGGCCAATTAAGATAACAACATGCAATAGTTGAATGCATCACATGATACGGGGAGAAAAAAAAAAGACCAGTGGGATAAAATTTCAAATTGTGGATTAGTGGGTGGCAAGTTAAGAAAAAAAAAATATTTTCCTTAGTGGTTTTCATTGGAAGTAACATAAACAAGGACTGAAGAGAAGAAAGACTGTTACTTTATTTAAAAGAAATCATGAGAATAATGGAATCGAGGTGGCAGTGATTCCTTGCTGGAACTTGGGAGTGTCATGTTGGTTGGTGCAAGGAATGGTTCAGAATCATGGAGGGTGTGTTACTTTTGTTGATGTACAAATCCAGGTCTGTCAATCCTAAATTGACAACTATTAAATGAAGTGGTGCGAGGAATGGTTGACTGCTTCTTTTTTTTTTACACTTCACACACTTATTCTCTGTAGAATAGCCAAATCCAAGCTTTTGATATCCAGGTCTGGTGGTAGCATATGAAGTGTGTTCTAGTGTCTTCACTACACTGTCAAACCAGGCTTAAACGAACATCATACCAATATGCAAATGTTCAACTTATATAATGATATATAATGAAACTAAGGAGCAGCACGAACCTGTGTTCGAGTTTTATCATACTTCTCTCCTATTTGACTGATCTTGTTCAGCAAAGGTTGGAGCAGCAAAATAAAAACACCTTAAAGAATTAAATAATGAGGTTGTAGGTTATTAGATCTGTAAATACCAAAAGAGCAGTACCTTTATTAGGAATTCTAGAGTATAAATTCTGCCTCTTGGCCCACTTGGTGGTTTATCAGGAGTATACTTTCTAGTGAGAGCACCTGTTTAAGATAAGGATATTGCATAAATGTTTATAGCAAATTTCATTGTATGGAGTAGGAATATATTAGATAAGTTCAGAACACCTGCTAAAGATAAGGATATTTGGTATGAACTATAAAAATTTCATTATATGGAGTTGGAATATTATTATAGATATGCATATGCTTGTTATGCTTAGGTATTATTTTTCCAAATATATATTTTTTGAAATAGGTTAACTCTTGCGAATTTGAGTGTTTGTAAGTCAAGTTTACTTTGCACCAGCACAAATTGTTAAAACTAGAGTTTGAAAATCCAGTAATTCTGATAATAATAATAATTCATGAAAAAGTTACGGCTAGAAAAGACAAAATCTTAAAAGAGGGGTGCTGCATTATTTCAAGTATCAAAGATAAAGTGCCTATGTTTAAATTGGGTTACCATGTCTCGAGTTTCTGTAAAACAAATTTTATGCAATCATTAAATAACTCAACTTTAATGTGTTTGATTATAATTCATAAATATGATTTTGTTATGCATATGTGGCTTTGGCAGATATGTTAAATGCAAAATTGTTTTTAAAAAATTCTAAAATAGACATACTAAACATATCCAATAATGAAAAGGAGTTCACCTTGAGCAATTGATGAATATGCAATTATTGTTATCCCAAGTTCATCACAGGCAGCCTTTACACCATTTTCTTCAGGGGCCTGGTAGATGAGGCTGTAGTTTACTTGGTTTTTAGCTAATGGAATACCTCTCTTCTTAAGTTTCTCATAAGCCTAACGGAGTGGCTTCTCTAATCATTGAAAAAAACAAAGATGTTAAATATCTATGGTGATAGAACTGAACCAGAACTAGTAACCAATATTTTCTTATTGAAATTCTGCTATATATATAGTGTATACCAATACTAGTGGCAGGTTTGAACATAATTAGTAGAACTCTTCCTCACTCTCTACAGAAACAACATAAAAATAGGAAATACAGAGTGTCTCATGCAATTTGATAGGCCAGGATCTCTCCCAACAGTTATTTGATTCTCTATATATCCCACCTCTGATAAACCTTGATAATATTAATCATCAATGTAACTATGTTCTTACTAACAAATGTATCAAACATTCATCTTAGCACATTAAGATGTTATACATTAACGGAATTACCCTTTTCTAGGTAGAACTGATACATGGTTTGGCACAATATTGAAGACTTCAAGACATATAATAGTAATAAAGAATTACCACTATAGTTTGAAACTCCAACAGCCTTCACAAGTCCCTTCTCAACAGCATCTCCCAGACCATCAATATACCCTGAAAATTAATTAATTGAGGAACTAAGCATTCTCTTAATCTGATATTGAATAAGTAAATAGACATCTGATTCCATAAGCCTTTTTAAATCATGTAAGCTCATACCTTCCAAGAAGAACCTCAATATTATGGCTCCTAAAGCAAACTGAAAAGAGGAACGTCTTTGGTGAATTTACTGTCATCAAAGAGTTCTGGTAAAAATTCACACTCACCCTTGAGCCATAGACTTCAGCAGTGTCAAAAAAGGTTAGACCTCCATCAATACTGGTATTAAAAGCAGCTCTAGCAACCTTCTCATTCCTATCTACAAATACAAAAAACAAACATTAATACATTCAGAATCTCATATTGTCCATTTAGAAACTATTTCAATCCATTCAACTCTAAACACCATATATATTTACCTGACAGAAAAGAGGACACTTCATGGTGTCTCAATTCTGCAACTTTTATATATCATAGCATTTAATGACACCTTGAGTAGAAACATTCATTTAAAACAAGGATCAAATAACATTCCAATAGAAACATAGACAAAAAGAAGCTTTGTAACAAAATCAGTTTCCTAGATTCATAAAATAAATTACTACTATGACTACCAAGAATATAGACAGAACACAGGAATATCTACATCTCCATCTATGCAAAGTCAGTATAAAAAAAATACTGTCAACCAATTTGAAAATATGACCTTTTAAGATCATTATTATAAAAGTCAACAAACAACTTAATGACAATTTGTAATTGGATAATAGTTGTCAATCCTAAAAAGTAGTGCAGAGTGGCCAACATTGAACATGTAATCACTGTTAGGATAGTGGGATGGCTGTCATTCTAACCAATTAAAGTAAAATAAAAAAAAATTAAAGGTTTAGACTTGGAAGAGATAACAAGACAATGATGAAAAACCTGCTTTGGAGAGATTAAAACAGAACAATAGCCACTCCATGAGTCAGCCAAACACGGTGAACATTGTTCATTTGCGGTTTAGGTTGTTGAACACTATATATACATATATATGTAGAAAGATGTGTGTGTTTGTGTGTGTGTTATCCTTTGTTTGAAATAAATTTTGTTTGTTGTTGTAGGTCAAAGTGAAAGACTCGGTTACCTCATAAAGGTTTTTTTTTGGTTGTTGATACAAAACTGATTTGGGCAACTTCAATTACATCCGGTAGTATAATCAACCCTATACTCCATATTTTCAAGTATTTTAAATGAACAATATTGTTTTGTCCTACTTTCTTTGACTGTTTCAACTTTGTAGTTTATTTATTACCACATGCATTGCATTATATAACCTTAGTTTCCCGTTTAAGGTTCAACTCAATGATTAATACAGATAGTTTGGATTAATCGTTGAATTGAATCTTGAATTGTATGTTTGGACAGTTTGAGAAGTAGTGCATTTTATGCAACATTCATACATGGACATTACGTATGGTTTTTTAATATTTATTGAAATTTCGATCCCCTGCATTTTGCTTTGTTCTCTGGGTACATACAGATTGCGGTTGATTAACACCTCCGCTATCATGTCATGTACTCGGAGACCAATGCGAAATGCTGCCGAAATTTCATTAAATTAATGAAACCTTATGTAGTGTCAATGCATGAATGTTGCATAAAATACTACTTCTTGAATGGGATAGGGCCACACCTATTTCTATACGTGACATTCATAAACATGCATATCACATTTTTAATTTGTAAGTTTGACAACAGATGGAATTCCTGGATCGTAGTTGGATGAAAGCACCATGGATTACGAATGAGTATGAAAGTGGTGTTGAACAATTTCTTCAATTTACCAGCCAAAATGCACCATCTTTGAGGGGCAAATTTTATTGTCCTTGTGTCAAATGTTTGAATGGGAGATGACAATCCATAGATGACATCAGAACTCATTTAATATGTGACGGCATCATTCCGACTTATACAAAGTGGATATGGCATAGTGAATTGCCGGGCACGCAGGCAGGGAATGAAACTGCCACCGTTGATGTCAACAATGACGATCGTATAGAAGACATGATTCGCGACCTGGGCGAAGAACGTTTTCGCGAAGCCCATTCATCGACATATTCTAAACTGGAGTCTGATTCAAAGATCCTTTGTATGTTGGTTGCACATCCTTCACACGGTTGTCGGCAGTGTTGTCTTTGGTTAACTTGAAGGCCAGATTTGGGTGGAGTGACAAAAGTTTCACTGAATTGCTTGTATTGTTAAAGAAGATGCTTCCTGAAGAAAATACCCTCCCCAAGACTCACTACGAAGCAAAGAAGATTTTATGTCCTATGGGTATGCAGTATCAGAAAATTCATGCATGCCCTAATGATTGCATCCTGTACCGACATGAGTATGCTGATTTGCACATCTGCCCCACTTGTGGGTCCCCTAGATACAAATTAGCTGATGATGACGACAATAATGAAACAAACTCATTCAGTGGTCGGCCCACAAAGGTCTGTTGGTATCTTCCCATAATTCCAAGGTTTAAGCGGTTGTTTGCCAATGCAAATGATGCCAAAAACCTAACTTGGCATGCATATGGGAGGAATAACGATGGAAATCTGCGACACCCTGCTGATTCTCCTCAATGGAAGGCAATTGACCGTATGTACCCACATTTTGCCAGTGACCCAAGAAACCTCAGGCTTGCGCTTGCTTCTGAAGGAATGAATCCTTTTGGTAGCCTATCCAGTAACCACAGTTCGTGGCCAGTGTTGCTTATGATTTGCAACCTCCATCCTTTGTTGTGCACGAAGCGAAAATACATAATGTTGTCTATGATGATAGCGGGTCCACGACAACCAGGAAATGATATTGATGTGTATTTGGCACCGTTGACTGAAGACTTAAAACAACTGTGGGTTGATGGGGTTGATGTGTTTGATGGGCATCTACAGGAGACTTTTAGGTTACATGCCATGGTCTTCTGCCAATTAACGACTTTCCGGCATACGGGAATTTGAGTGGATATAGGGCAAAAGAACCAAAAGGGTGTTTTTTTTTAAAATATTTACCGATAATGTGCGTTTTCAAAAATATTTGCAAATCTGGTGCAGGAAGGTACCTATATTTACAAATCTGGTGCTGTGCAACATGCCTGATTTAGGCATGTTGCAGCAACACCAGATTTGGTAGATAAGGCCCCCCCGCTCCGCAGGTCCTTCATATCTTGGCTTCCAGTGTTCTGTCTCTGCTAAACTGCCTACCATGCCTACCATTCAAGTGTATTTTCATTTTTTTAAGAGATTTTTGAAGTTGTTTTGAGTGACGAGAAGCCTGAGTTCAAGTGGTGATTCTGTTCGCGTTTGAGGGATGGTATGTGACAATGGTTTGCGGTTAAGGGTTTAGGGTTTGGTGGGCATGGTACGTGACGTTTGGGCTAGGGTTGGGTTAGGATTAGGTTTCATGATTCTGGTTGCATAGTTTAGGGTTGGTGGGCGTGTTGAATGACGTCCTAAACCCCAAACACCATGTATGCCTACCGACACAACACTAACCCCTCACCTGAATACCCAACCCCTAAACCCCAACCAAACCCTAAACCATAAACCCTAAACCCAAGACCCTAGCCAAACCCTAAACCCCAACCAAACCCTAAACCCTAAACCCAACACCCATCCAGATTAGTGAGTTCAATATTTTGCTTTAGAGCTTGAAGCTCATGTTTGAAGAGTCTGCGAAGATGAGCCTTAATATATCTGGTTGGTTAAAAGTTTCTTTAAATCTTGATTCTGTCTCAAGGAAGAACTACATTAATCACGTACATTGAACAGAGAAGCTGTTGGGGGTCAAGTGTAATGGAGAAAGGCACCTCAAAAGGTTCTTCCTCGTTGCTTCTCCAAATAGTGGCACCAAGGGGGAAGACCTTCCTTGCAGTTGGCATATGCTAAAAGATCAAGTTTTTTTTGGATTTGGAGCAGCAATGTGCCTTAATATGTTGTTATTTGTTGTTCAGCTACCTTCATC
>PYAF01000329.1:2018873-2044919 GCA_007407185.1 Glycine tomentella
CTTCTCTGTGTATATGATGATGGACTTGGCACTACTGGAAACAATGTACGTCGAGGTTCTTGCTTTTAGGGTGTGTGGGTTGAGGGTTTATGGGCACTACTGGAAACAATGTACGTCACATACCATGCCCACCAAACCCTAAACCATTAACCACAAACCATCGTCACATGACCATACCCTAAACACAACCTAACCATGCCCAGCAAACCCTAATCCCACAAACGCGAACAGAATCGCCACTTGAACTCATGCTTCTCGTCACTCAAAACAACTTCAAAAATCTTTGAAAAAACCAAAAAACACCAGAATGGTTGGCAGTTTAGCAGAGACAGAACACTGGAAGCCAAGATATCAAGGAACTGCGGAGCGGGGAGCCTTATCTACCAAATTTGGTGCTGCTGCAACATGCCTGAATCAAGCATGTTGCACAACACCAGATTTGTAAATATAGGTACCCTCCTGCACCAGATTTGCAAATATTTTTGAAAACGCACCTTATCGGTAAATATTTTTAAAAAAAACACTCTTTTGGTTCTTTTGCCGTGGATATAGTGTCAAAGGACATCACGCATGTCCTATATGTGAAAAACATACTAGCTTTGTCCAACTAAATTATGGAAAGAAAACAATATATACAAGGCATCGTAGATTCCTCCAACCATATCACCCTTATAGACGATTGAAGAAGGCTTTTTATGGTTGTCAGGAAAATGAAATAGCGCCTACACCGTTATCAGGAAAACAAGTATATGATCGTGTGAAGGACATCTTGAATGTTTTTGGGAAAACCCAACAGAAGGATGCATCTGAGAAGCAAATTTGGAAGAAAAAATCCATATTTTTCTATCTTCCATATTGGTCCGATTTGGATGTCAGACATTGCATAGACCTAATGCATGTTGAGAAAAATGTTTGTGATAGTTTGATTGGCATCTTGCTGAACATTCAAGGGAAGACCAAGGATAATTTGAAATCTCGGCAAGATTTGGTTGAGATGGGTATACGACACCAATTGCATCCAATTGAACAAGGTCGAAAAACGTATTTGCCCCCTGCAAGCCACACTTTGTCTACAAGAGAGAAAAAACAATTCTGTCAGTGTTTGTGAACAATAAAAGTCCCACAAGGATACTCTTCTAATATAAAGAGCCTTGTATCCATGAAGGAGTTGAAATTGGTAGGGTTGAAGTCTCATGATTGTCATGTGTTGATGCAACAAATATTGCCTGTTGCAATACGAGGTATATTGCCTGAAAAAGTTAGGGTTGCAATTACTCGTTTGTGCTTCTTGTTTAATGCATTTTGTAACAAAGTCATTGACCCCAACGAGTTGGATGATTTGGAGAACGAGGCTGTTGTTGTACTTTGTCAGTTGGAGATGTTTTTTCCTCCATCTTTTTTTGACATTATGGTCCACCTAATTGTTCACTTAGTCAAGGAGATAAGGTTGTGTGGTCCAGTTTATCTTCGATGGATGTATCCTATTGAGCGTTACATGAAAGTGTTGAAAAGTTATACCAAGAATCAGCACCGTCCAGAAGCTTCCATTGTTGAAAGATATGTTGCCAAAGAAAGTATTGAGTTTTGTTCTGAGTACATCAATGCACTTAAACCTGTTGGGATTCCACAAAGCCGTCATCACCTATCAGTGGGAGGTAAGGGAACAAGGGGATACAATGTAGTAACACTTACTCGACAACAGGTTGCACAAGCACATTTGTATGTTTTGAATAACACAAAAGATGTTTTGCCTTACATAGAAAGGCACAAACTATTTTTGCAAGAGTGTCACCCAAGAATGAACTTCATGAAGGTGTTACAGGAACATAACAAAACATTTGTTACCTGGTTTAAACAACAAGTACTTGCTGATGATAGTGCCTGGAAGACTTTAAGACTGTTAGCTGTTGGCCCAAATCTCAATGTTATCACTTGGAAGGGGTATGACATAAACAACTTTTCCTTCTACACAAAAATACAAGACGATCATAGTACTGTCCAGAATAGTGGGGTCAGTGTCGATGCCGCTTCAGAGCACTTTTGTGGACCATCTGATAACAATCCGATTCAAGCTACGATGCCTTACTTTGGAGTCATTCAAGAAATATGGGAGCTTGATTATACTGCCTTCAGAGTACCTGTGTTTAAGTGTCGTTGGGTAAACGGTAATACTGGTGTACATCAAGATCCATTCAGATTTACGTTTTAGTAGAACTGGACAAGGCCAGTTACAAGGACGAGCCTTTTATCATGGCAGAACAAGCCAGACAGGTGTTTTACGTCCAGGATCCATGTGATGGCAGATTTTCTGTGGTGTTACGTGGAAGAACGTCAGCCACGACTAACCAAAAAGATGAAGGTATATGTGAAATTAGTGACATACCTGGTTTCAAAACAAGGATACCTTCCGTTGTAGAAGACCAAGAGGTTGACGATGAACATGCAATTCGTGTTGACCATGATGAAGGTTTATGGGAGAACATTCATACGTAATCGCGGCATATTAAAGTAATGGTTGTATTTACTAAAATAACAAAGAATATAACAAAGTTTCTCTTCATTAATGACATTACATTACAAATATGTTTGATTTAGTTATATATTTTAATAGACTTACTTTTGTTTTTCAGGTTGATGGCAACACCTCCTTTGCCTTCCACATCTACGAGGACTAGAAAATCCACCAAGCTACGAAGGTTGACATTGAGAACCTTGGATGAGGCTAGGCCAACGGTAAATGTGAACCCTAATACTGGGAGAGCATCTGGAAACCACAAAGAGAAGTTCCATAGCTATATTGGTGTCGTTGCAAGAGAGAAGATTCCTATAACACATTGCAATTGGAAAGATGTATCGGACTCCTTGAAGGATCTAGTATGGGATGATATTTTGGTATGTCAGTAGTTATTATTTCTTTGATGTTATCGAACTAACTTTACAATACCTTGTAAATGACTGACTGTTTTGTGTGTATGGGTGTGCAGGCTAAATTTGATATCCCGGAACATGTCCAGGCAAAGAAGAAAGTAATGTCATTGGTTGGCAATAGATGGAGACAATTTAAGTCTAGCCTAACTAGTAAATACATATATGCTGACCCAAACCGCCAACGAAAACATGACCCATTAGTTATGTATGGTCTGGACACACAAACATGGCAGCAATTTGTTGAAACCCGAAAATCCCTAAACTGGCAGGTAAATATCATCAGTTTTTCATATGAATTAACAGGCGTTGTGGATGATATGAGATTCAAAGTAGGATACTAACGATTACTTTTTATTACAGGGAGTTAGGAAAAAAGACCAAGAAACTCAGAAATTGAATGAGTGCCCACATGTGTTGTCGCGTGGATGATATGATTTACTTGAAAAGAAGCTTATGGACGAAAAGATTAAGAAACGGCAACAGGATGCGATGAATTCTGAAGATTCATCATCCGTCTTGCGTCCTCCTTCTCCCATTCCAAGACAGCTGAAGTGGAAGATGGCCCGAACCAAAAAATTTGGTTCTATGACAACTCAGGCCGCACAAGAAATAGCCGAAAAAATTGTGAGTATTTCCAAATTGTTAATTAGCAACATTTATTTGTATTTTATGTCAAATTTAGTGCCTTGTTCATGTCATGTATGTAGGACTCTTTAAAAGAACAAGCCACACAAGGCGCATTTCTTCCCCAAGGTCAAGATGACATACTAAATACTGCCATTGGAAAAAAGGATCATCGCGGAGAGGTGACAGGGGTGACAATCACACAATACTTTGGGCGCAGTTCACGTGCATGTAGTAGTTCTTCTGCATCCATCACTCCACAACAATTGGCTGATATTGTCAAACACATTAAAGAAGAATGCAAAAGAGAGTTAAAGGAAGAGATAAAGCTTGAGTTGTCTCAAATGGGGTCACCGATGTCAAACCCAGTTCAGCCAGACATAGAAAAAGTAGTGGCAAGAGTTAGCACAAAGGGGAGTTGTGCAGAAAATGAAGCAAACCCTTCTGCCGGACAAAATGGTGAGACTGTTAGCCCGTGTATGGGGTTGTATGTACAATGTAAGGATTCAACACGACTAGTGGCAATGGGCAAAATTTGTGATGGGAAGTCCACCATTCACAACATATAATATGCGGATGATGTCGTTGTGAGGTTACTGTTTCGACCGTTATCGACGGGGACGCCCAAGTGCCATTCCCCAATGCAGAGATTAAAAAGGTCAAAGACACCCTAAACACATTTGTTGCCTGGCCAAAAAATCTTGTGAAGCCAGTGTCATATCAGGTACCTCTACTAATGATTGAAATTACCTACACATGGTTTGTTTTAATGCAAATAAAAGGTCAATTTTTGTTGGGATTAACAATCATATGTTTTACACATTTAGGATCCGGAAAAGTGTCCAAATAATGAGCTTGAAACGGTGTCAAGTCCAACTAGTAGTGGAAGTGAGCTTGATGTGTTGGATGATTTAGTTAAGGTTGTACCTGATGTTTATTACAAACCGGTAGCGGTGCGTTGGGAAGGGTCTAGATTTGGCCATCCAAATGTTGAATCCTCGTTGTTCATAACATTTTCAGATGTGAATGAAATTCTAGCAGGGGACAGGTGTTTGAACATATCCGTAATGCAATTGCGGATCATGTAAGTTAATGTGCATTTATTTGTATTTTATTTGAAGTACATTTTTCATACTCCTTACAAATAAATCTGTTCCTCATGTTTCAATTGCGGGAATTTGATAGGCATATGGCGGAGTGGACCTCATCCTTGGTAAAATCATCGGTGTATGCATTTTTTGAGCCTCAATCAATACACAATGCCAAGGACAGACGTGCAGAAACGCAAGAATACATTGACACATGGATGAAGGATTCCCAAAGAGAGGTGTACCTAGGAGCATACTTGAATCAGTAAGTAAATTGTTTGTATTAGTAGTATTTCGAAATGACTGTGATACATGAAGGTAACATACTGTTTGAAATATGCAGGGCCCATTGGCAGCTTTTTATTCTGTGTCCTAAAGACCAAACCGTCGTATGGCTTTGTTCGTTGCGTAAGAAGCCAGATGTTCACATAAAAGCCGTAATTAACAAGTAATATGTTCAGCACACAATACATGAAATAGGTTGACATATCATTTATGCTTTAACAACAATTTTCATGTTTGTCAATGTTTATCAGTGCAATGAAGAAATTGAAGACCACTGTAGCCGATAAAGCAAATCCACCCCCACCCACCTGGATTGAGTTAAAGGTAACAATTTCGACAAAGCCTACGTATCCATGTACTGATATTTAACAATTGTTGGATTGCAACAAGTTGATTTGTTTGTTTACTTATGTTTTAGAGCCATGTTCAACCCGGAGGATATGAGTGTGGATATTACATAATGTATTGGATGTGGAACATAGTTATAGGGGATCTGAAGAATGAGTGGAGCAAGGTATAATTGAAGGAACACCTTCGAAATTCATCAACTTATATGAATATATAGCTGTCAATCACATTAAACTAAATTCATATTTCCTCTACTAATATTGCAGTGGTTTAATGATGGAACACCATTGGCTGTTAAACAGATAACAGTTATAAGAAAGCAATGGGCAGCTTGTTTTTTGGAAGTTAAATGTGCAATGGAAGATTCCTCATTCAACCACTTATTAAATTTGACACAGCCTTAACTTTTTAGTTGGTTACCTTTTATAATTGTAGAACTTGCATTACATTATGAACATTGTTAGACACACGACAATTATTGGTGATTTCCTTGTCATGTTTGTCAATGTTTATGTTTGACATGGATCATTTTAGTACAATTGTCTTCTGAATGGTATTTAAATTGGGTTATTGATTGCTTTGTGTGCTATTGGAATTGTGAATGATTGACATTACTTGCGAATAGTTATACGGATAGTTTTGGAAATGATGAATAGCTGTAACCACAGCAGTTAGGCATGTACATCACAGATACAGAGCTATAACCAACTTAAACTATCAGCACATGCTATCAGCACAGAGCTGCAAAGAGGTATGTTTTCTTTTCCAGAGTTTGTTTTACATTGATTGGTGTTTTAGGTGGCTCAAGTGCTTTTGACATTGCCCTATTCTTTCTTTGAACTGGGCATGCTATCAGGAATGTTGCTTCAGATTTTATATGGAATCTTGGAAAGTTGGACAACGTATCTAATCAATGTTTTCTACATGGAGTACCGTACCACAAAGGATAATTGTTTATAGGGTCATCCGACAAAAAATTGTTTATAATTTCTTTCTTTTTTTAGTTAAAGATGATATTATTTGATTTTTTTTATAATGCAATGATCAAATGAATAAATTTGTTTATTTCTATAAATAAACTAACTTGATGTATTTTATTTTTGAAGAGGATATGGTATATGCTTTGAAGATCAAGAAACAGGATAATGCTTGAAAGAGATTCCCACAAAAGTTAGTAACTTTCCACCAAAATGTACACTGAGGTACCTTTAGTTTTATTGTAGTCCGCTATTTTTGTTTAAAATTGTTAATTTAGAATAAAATATTGATTGGAAACACTTTAACCTGCTATATTATATATTTGAATCATATATATGTTTAGTTACTTTGATTTATAATGTAATTAATTAGTTCAATAAGGTTTCTTGCCTACAGAACTTCACTCCTTGATCTTTTTTGCTCAATTTTAAAAATAGGTGAATCCATATGGATTATAACGAGTAGAAAGTGTTCAAAAGAGTGCTATTAGTGTTACTTGCTAGAAAAAGAGAAAACATAGTTGAACCACGGAGTTGCCTTTTGCCAACGCAACATTTAGTTTAGATGATATTCTGTAAATGCTTTATTCTGTAAAGAGAAAAGGTAGTTACTCTTGTCGTGTTTGAGTTGTGTTTTATTGACTAAAATTGAAAATGAACTTTCAAATGGTTTGTGCATTTTGTGGTCATTGTCATTATATAAGCAAACCAACAAGCTGCAAAACATCTATATGATGCAAAGGTGCAGCCCAACACACTAATCCCAAAGCAAGTTGGTAACATGTCCACTGCATCTCTTTAACCAACATTTGCTTCTCTTCTTCGCAATAAGAACGGTTCTTTGGTAAGGTTTTCCTCACTTATGAAGTTAAGGTGCATGGATGCAACTTTTATGTAACTGTTGATGAGTGTGACACATGTAAATCAACCCAAACAAGACTAGTATTGTTGTACTTGATAGTGTTTTGGACAAAATATGTTAGTAAGAGAAACATTAGGTTTGGAACAAATTGTAGGAGAACTTGATGCAGTAAAAAACAATTGTAGGACAGCTTGATGCAGTAAAAAACAATTGTAGGACAGCTTCATAATTATACCTTTCATGCCTTTTATTTTTTCTATCAAGCACATCTATTTCTTACATTTGGAATATTATTATTCTGTATGCTCTTTTAATCACATGATTGACTTTTTCCAATTAGAATTTCTGAAAACCTAAATTAGAATTTAGCTCATTGTATTATGTCTTTACTTGGTTTATGCAAAAGGAAACACCAGTTCGAAGGCCCTGATTCGAAGTTCTATGTCTCAGGTATGATCAACATTGGAACTTTGTTGTATGAAATGGTTACTTGTGACTTCATCTTGTATTTTAATGCAGGAAGCAACCAATAATGGCCAGAAGGAGGTTGAAGATCAATTGAGAAGCCTAGAAGAAGAATTGGCGAAGATTAAGTATTGTTGTTAATTACGATTCTAAATTTAATTTTAACTTGCAATAGCTGCAGTTAGGCACAAATCTCAATCAATTTTTTCTTTCCTTTATTTCTTTTCAATATTATTTTGTTAATAGAATTGGACAATTAGAGTAGGAGAGGAACTTCGTTTTGTAGTCTCATTTTTTATTAGTTGGATGTGTTACATTTGAATTTCACATGGTTGTTGTACAGGTATATATTTGAATTCTTAAATGGATCTTCAAACCTATTTGATTTTAGTGCATTTTAGTATTAGAAATAACATAATAAATAGTAGCCTAGCAGGTTTTATACATTTAACCTGCATTGCTTTCAAACTCTTTCTGTAAGTGTTGAAGTCAAAATGTTTTATTGTGTTATCAGGGATGAGAACATGTCATTACTATCAGAGCACGACGAAAGGGAACTGCAAGCAAGGGATTCCATAGATAGACTTTATAGCATCAGGAAAGAAAATGAACACCAGGTGATTTCATGACAATCAAAAATTGAAGTAAGCTGTGTATTGCAGTTGCAACCATTTTTATTAATGATTTTAACATTTTGTGTTCTCCATTTTCAGCTGTTTATTTTGAAGCATGAAAATGAATTGATGTCAAATGCTGAGAAACAAGCACGTCAAATGGCTAATAGTTTATGTCAGAGGCTACACTGCTTGCAGATTGCTGTGGAAAGAGGAGTCGAAGACAGGAAGAAACAAGAAGAATATATAAATATGTTGCAGGTACATTTTCCTAATTGCAGCCCCTAAAAGAAGTCTTTTTTTAAGGGAATATGAAGTGTCATTCTTGGTTTCTTCGCTTCAAGTAATTATTCACTAGCCATTGTAAATTTACAGAACAAATATGCTAAGGTTAAGATAGAGCTACAAGAACAGAACAAGTGCGTCAAAAGACTTACACTAGAGCTTGATACGAATACTCAATTTCCTAGGAGAATAACTGAAGAGACAAGACAAAAATTAGTCAATGCTTTGGGTGAAATTGTAGCTGTTGAATCCAATGCTAACTGTGCTGAGGTATGATTTGTTTGTGTTTATCTTATTTTCTTCATGCCACCCTTTAGTTGGATTATATTACAAAACCTCCAAGGCTTTTGTAGCCTCTCAAGGAGGTTAGGACTTGAGATGTTAGTAGGAATGCTTATTGAATTAGAATTCAGTGAGACTCATGTTAAATTGATTCCATTGTCAAGGTTTGCACTGACACTACAGAAGCCAATTAGGTGTCATTAATTATGATTTGTTGTCCTTAGACATTGTAAAAAAACTGACTCAAAATCTTTAAGAAATTATCTTAACAATGTAGGTAACATGCATGGTGAGCAAGTTTTGTGAGAAGTACAAGATGTTGGCTGGAAGCTATATCATATTGATAAAGATGTATTGATATGAATATGGATAAATTGGTTAATAAAGGATATCCTTAATAAACTCAAGATCCAAGGATTGCACACCCTAACAAAGTGGAGTAAGACCTTAGAAAATGAACATTTATTGTAATAGATTGCCAATTGGAGCAATCAAAGGGATTATGATATTAACCAAACACGTGGTTGGTTCAGAGTACATGCTTGATTCCCTCAAAGGAAGGTCTAATATTCAATGCATTAGTCCTCATATATCATCATGATCCATTAATGTTTCTGTTGGGGAATATATACGATCTTTGTGCCGGTTACTTTATTATGGATTTAGAGGTTTTCTGATTCTCATTTCTCAATTCTACACAGGTGTCCCAGCCAATTAGTTTGAGCAGAAATCCAACCTTTACAAAACAGGTAACTGGAGTTAATAGAATGAATCTAGAATCATAATAGAATTTGCCATTTTCATGTTCAACAAATAATATACCTTGAACCATGAAAATTGTATTTCAAGGAATTGGATTTTGTATGCTCTTTTAATCACATGATTGACTTTTTTCAATTGGTGAATCATATTTCTTATCTCAGATTTGCTTCCCATTTCTTTCAAATGGACCACTTAATCTTAAGTTTTAGACATTGTGTTTTAGTTACCAGTATTAGTTGTTGTAATTGTGATGTGAAAATCTGAAGTCAGTTTCAATTTTTTTTGGTTCTAAAATTGCAAATTCAATTGTTGTGACAACACAGAAGTGTAATAATTTTCTAAGGGTCAATGTTTGCTGCTTATGCCATCTTTTTTACTCAAATAACATGTTTACATGATGTCTTCTTCACCCATCTGACTTTTAAGATAGAAATTGCTTGTTCTTGCGTCTTCCTTGCATTGTGTCAACATATCTCTTCATCAGTTAGCATGTAATACCTGTAATGATTGCTGATAACCAAAAGCTACATTGTTATCCATCACCAAATCCACTTGCAGCCAAATATATAACCAATCTACTCAGCAAGCATTTGCATGAATCCACCCTGCAAATCAAATGCAGAATTTTAGTTGCAGGAGATAAAACTATAGAGTCCACAAACATATTTTAGTTGCTTCATAATTGACATGTTAAGATCATACTAATTAGATGAGCATGAGATAAAACTAAGTACACGAGCTTATCTATCCTTGCAACAAACCATTGGGTGTTCCCTTGGACTACTTTGTCTCACAATAGCTCGAACTTTTACTCTCATTGCATTGTTGCAATGGCTCATGAAACCTTTTGACCTTTCCTTGGTATATATATATGTGTGTGTGTGTGTGTGTGTGTGTGTGTGTAAAGAGTGTAGTTTGAACATTGATTAGTTCCTTTTTGTCGAACATTGATATTGGTATAAAACATAAGTAGTTTTTCTTTAGTTTGAGTTTACATTTGATAGGATCACCTGAAGGAATAACGCTAATGTTGTATTGTTGTGCTAAAGTCTCAAACATTTATTTCATTTGGTTGTTAATTTGAAGGCTTTTGGTATCTTTCAGGCTTTAAATGGTATTGTAGGAGATGAGATGGGACTTTGAAAGACCATTAAGGCCATTGCTTTTTTGGCCCAAAGGATCTATAACGTAGGTAAATTTTGTTTCTTTTCCTTTTTTTTCCCTTGATAGGCTTAGGTACAGTTTAACAATCTACATAGGGTTAATGTTTGACAAAAATTAACTTATTTCAATCAAATGTCATTAACCATACAAAGATATTTGTCATCAGATAGTAAATTTTGTTTGTGGAATGCATTAGCCAGACTATAGTGTATTACATATAGCTTTAATCATAAGCCTTGACTTAAGCAATTGAAATAATTAATTTGTACAGTGTCATTTTCTAACTATGGATTCTATATTGCGTTATGAGACCAGCTAAACCGATGCTCACAATATGTCTGATTTAGTATATGCTATCTTCACAGGTCTATGGAGATGAGACAACAATATTATAAAAGACTAGTGTATCAACCGAACCAATGCATAACTGACCGTTGCTTAAGTATCCATTTTTAGGGAGATCCTTTTTTTTTTACTATAATGTTCATTGCTAGTTTGAACTGATAATTGATTTTTATTTCCGTTTTGAATTCTCAGGATTGTTTACACTAGTGAGTTACACCATAGGATTTTATAAGTGGTCAGTAGTGTTTTGTATTTTCTAAGATAGTCTTGGTACAATAATCTAGAAGTTGTAATGATTTTAGGTGATGTGATGTTGTAATTCTAATAAATTCATGTTAAATGCTTTTAATATATGATGTGGTTTTAATAGTTGTATGTATTGCATTCCTAGGTGTAAAATAATTTTAAAAAATATATAAACAAACAAAGACGATTATTAACAAAATATTGTGTTCATCAATGTTGAGATTTAAAAAAAAAACATATAAACAAATGACGGTTTTTTCTAAATAACCATCTTCGTTTATGTTTAATTAAAAAAAATTCAAATAAAATAGAAACAATGACGATTATTACGCAAAACCGTCATTGTATCAGCACATACGATGACGGTTCTAGACAATAACCATCATCGTTTGTGTTCCATTTTAAAAAAATAAAATTCAAATAAAATAGAAACAATGACGATTATCACGTAAAACCGTCATTGTATCAGCACATACGATGACGGTTCTAGACAATAACCATCATCGTTTGGGTTCCATTTTTAAAAAATAAAATTCAAATAAAATAGAAACAATGACGGTTATTACGCAAAACCGTCATTGTATCAGCACATACGATGACAGTTCTAGACAATAACCATCATCATTTGTTTTCCATTTTTAAAAAATAAAATTCAAATAAAATAGAAACAATGACGGTTATTACGCAAAACCGTCATTGTATCAGCACATACGATGACGGTTCTTGACAATAACCATCATCGTTTGTGTTCCATTTTTAAAAAATAAAATTCAAATAAAATAGAAACAATGACGGTTATTACACAAAACCATCATTGTATCAGCACATACGATGACGGTTCTAGACAATAACCATCATCGTTTGTGTTCTATTTGTAAAAAATAAAATTCAAATAAAATAGAAACAATGACGGTTATTACGCAAACCGTCATCATAGCAACCGTCTTTGTAGGGTTTTATTTTAAAAAAATTAAAATTGAAAATAAATTGAAACAAAGATGGTTAGTAAGAGAAAACCGTCATCGTATGCTGACATATAATGATGGTTTTGTTTAACAACCGTCATTGTTTGTATTTTATTTTAAAAAATAAAATAAAAATTAGAAACGATGACGATTTCTAGAACCATTGTCGAAAGGACCCCCTTTTCAACGACACACAGATCAATGACGGTTCGAGAATATTCTAGAAGCAAAGTTGGTTCCTTTTAAATTAATTGAAGAATTTAAGATTATTACTACATAATTAAAAATAATGTACATGAATAATGTTATTTCTATAAAAAAAATTGTAAAAATTATCATAAAAAATGAGGAAATCGCATTTTTCAAATTATACTCACCAATTAATATAGGTTCTCGGTGGTCAATAACTATTGTAATCTAAAAAAATCAAAATGCATCTGTCCCTACACACGCTTTACCTTCCACCAAAATAAAAACACGCTTTACCTTCTAAAAGAAGAATAAATTTAAATGAAGTATTTTAATTTACCATGAGAAGTTGTAGGAAAACACTCTTTAATACACTCTCTTAAAAATATTTTCTCTAATTGATTAAAATTCATTAAGAATTATAAAATCAAGAAAAATAATAATTAAATATGATCTAAGACCAACTAAATTAAAAAATATATATTTTAAAAAGAGTGTGTGAGAAAATTTGTTTCAAGCATTTTTCATCTACTAATTTCAAGTAGTAAGTATCTATTACCAATTACCTAAGTATCAATTATACAATTACCTAAGCCTGTCTAAGATTCCTGCCTTGGACCCATAACTATGCCGAGAGACTTCGGCCAAATTTAAGATTGATTTGGAGGAATAAAATAGGATTTGGATAGTTTTGGATCGTAAAAAAATATTAAAAAAAATATTTGGATAGGTGGAACAATTGCCTTCTCATCACCAAAGCCATGAACTTTAAAGTTTGAGAGAAGCGAACAAATGTGTAGACCCTCTTGTCAATGTTTCTATCATCAACTGTGATTCCTATTGGTGGAACTCAAATCTTCAATTTTGTTCTTTTCCTTTTTCCCACGATAAGATCGATCTTCCTTAGTATAGATTGAATTTTCCTTGACATGGGTCAGGTTCGATCCTCCATGGTCATGTAACTATCCTTTTTTGTTCATTAATAAATTTTCCTTGACATGGGTCAGGTTCGATCCTCCATAGGATGAGAAGCATCTAAGTCCTAAGGTGCCAACATAGTTAAAACGTTAGGTTTGACTTGATGCATTCTCTCAAACTTTTTTTCAAAAAATGAAAGAAACTATGGATAACATAGACTTTTAAATAAGTTATTTTGAAAATCGATAAATTTATAAAATTATAATATATAAGTTTTTAATGTTGATTTAACAAAAAAAATCATATTGTTGACAATTAACTAACCGTATCCTGTGAGAAAATCAATAGAGTAGGCTTTTTTACAGTTTAGAGAGTGAGGGCATAGCAAATCAAAGGAAACAAAAGAGCCAAAAAGCGTCCCAAGTCCCAACAGGTGGGAAGTCAATCATATTGTTGACAACTGAGTTTGTTTGTGGGAACAACTAACCTAATGAATTAATGATATCAATTTCGTTTTCCCCTTTTAATCCCTATTGACTTCAACTTGTGTGTTCATCAAGAATAACAATAATAATATTAATATTTGGCATTTGAATTGAATCGATTAAGATAGAAGAAGAAGAAGAAGAAGAAGAAGAAGAAGGATGGTGCTGCCACTGCTGAAGCTGGGAACGCTGGCCGTGAAAACCCTAAGCAAACCCGTGGCGAGCAGACTGAAGCAGCAGGCCGCTCTTCACCCCAGATTCCGGAAACTCATCGTTAGAATGGCTCAGGTGATGTGATGTGCCCCTTTTCCCTTTTCTTTCTTCATTTTTAACTCTCCCATCACTGCTAATTATTAATATTTTTTTTTTTTGTTGGGGGTATGTTTCAGTCTAATCATCAAATCACGACCAAGATGCAAAGGCGCATTTACGGCCACGCCACAGACGTTGAGATTCGCCCCTTGAACGAGGAAAAGGCCGTTCAAGCCGCCGTTGACCTTATCGGGGAACTCTTCGTCTTCTCGGTAACCAACCAACTTCATTCTTTTTTCTTTTTTCATCGCCAAATGTTAGTTGTTACTCGGTTAGTATTTGTTTTGTTTTCTTTTTCTTTTTTTTGTTTATTTATCGGCGAATGTTAGTTTTGTTAGAATGTTATTTGTTAGAGGGAGGATCGAACCTGTGATCTTTCCCTTTTTCTTTTCTTCGCTAACCATCCAACTCACCTCATATCTCCTGTTTGTCAGTATTTGTTAGAATGTTAGTTTTTTCAGTATAGAGAATGGAACATGCGGCCTTTCCCTTCTTCCTTTTTCCTTAATCATGCAAGTCATCTTATATCTCTGAGTTGTTAGTATTTGTTAATGAGAGGATTCAAACCTACAGCCTCTCCCAATCTCCCTTCTCACTTCACCACTGAGCCAACTTCATAGCCCCTTTTTACAGGTCGAATATGATATATGCTCTGCATAGTCATGTGCAATTAAAATTCATGGGGAGTTGTACATTTGTGTATTGATTGTTAAGAGGGTTCACTATTTCTTTCTTGAAGCTCAATCTTTCCTCCCAGGATGAACCATATAGCCTAGAGAAACCATGAACCAAAATAGAAGAGCTTCCCCCACCCATGAGTAAATATTTCATAGTAGCCTCATTAGACTGTACATCTTTCTTGGTATATCCAAATAGTAAGACAGGAACATAAACTGAAACATTCTAGAGCTACAAAGATAGTTATTAAATCGTTAGTGCCGCATAAAAAACATTCCTCCTAGAGTAGTTGTTAATATGAATAACAGAAACTTTGTTATAGCGATTTTTGTTCATTCAATTTACACTACGGATAGAGGAATACATAGAGTTGAACATAGTAAAATAAGAAATTGAAAGATTTCGTTGAAGTTGTTCATAGAAAAACAGATCCTGTTGTTGGGAATTTATTACTAACTCTCAAACACACGACATGAGAATGTAAATTATTATGTATACATTACATGTATGCACCAAAATAATTTGTATTCTATAATCATAGGTCGCAGGAGGTCTCTTGATCTTTGAGTATCAAAGAAGTGCTAGATCTGAGGCAAGAAAGGAGGAGCAACGAAAGCAAGAGCTGCAGGTAATTTCAAAATAAATCATATGGTGCAAATAACTTTAACATATATATTTATATGTGTTTCCTTTGGTTTCAAATCTGTCAAGTTTTCTTTTTCTTTCAATTTTGATTGTATATTTCTTTCAGCCCTTGTTTTCAAATTTACTTTATTCTTTTGTTTATATGTTATTTCCACCTAACTTTAACTATCTTAACAAGTATCATGCTCCATGTTCGGATACAAGGGATGTTATACCAATTACCAAGTTACCAACACCATTTCATCCTGTGATATTGTAGTTCTTTGCTTCATCTTGTATATTCACGTTTTTTTTTTTACTGAAACAACTTGAAGATTATTACTATTTCTGTTTAGTATTATTACTATTTCTGGAGCATTATTTCCACTTTATGCTGAAGATTCAAAAAACATCTGGCAGCTCATCTATTGTCATCTTTATTTTTAACTTATAATAATCATTAATCTTTCAGATAACAAATAACAAAATGCTTCTAGTTCGAACCTAACTGTTTACTTTACAACTTTACTTATATACCCTGGGTAGAAACAGCTAAACTGTTTTCCTAGTATCACTTTGGGAATTAAAAGTTAATTTCTAGAGCAGCTGAACGATGGCTATGATAGGATATGATGCATATGGCCTCAGTGTTGTTAAATAGCGGCCATGGCACCGCCATGGCAGAATGGCATGGTGGATTTTTTGCCAACCACCATAGGCAATTTGTGAAGGGAGGCTCGCAATGGCGTGTTTATATGGTGAAATTTTGGCCTTCCGCCATGTTAGGACTATGAGAAAGGTAGTTAGTTAAGACATTTAGGACATTGATTAATTTAGTTAGGGGGCTAATGAGTTAAATAGAGAGGAGGATGTAAGGGGAAAGGGGGATTCAGTTCTGTATCATTTTGTAAATTGAGCACTAGCTCTTTGTGAAAGGAGAAATCCTTTGTGAAGGAGGAACCCTTGGAGGAGAGTTATCTCTCCTATTTTCTGTTCTTTTACAATCAAGAAATTTCATCTTTCTTTCCTTTCTTCTATTGTCTAACTTGGGTTCTTAACACACCATGTTCGCCCATCCGCCATTGATGACACTGATATGGCTTCGTATTTGAAGATATCAAGATACACAATTCCTAACTTTTTCAGCTTTTGATGGATTCAATCCTTATATTTCTCAGTTAGTGTCGTCATTTCCTAATTACATTATTGTTGTCCAAAGTTTGCATTAATGCTTTGTGATATATATATATATATATATATTTTATTTTAAAAATTCTATTTGGAATGGTTAAATTGACAGTCATACAGAGTCATACTAATTTACTAAATTTGAGAATGAAAACATAAATCTACAAGTGGCTCGTAGTAGAACTTTTGTGTAAAAAGCTGCAATATGACAATCTCAAGGCTTTTGTCAATGTGCTTTGTGTTAGATATTGTTACAAGATTGAGGATTGATTTTACGCCTGGTAGATTAATTTTAGCTATTCGAACTGGGATTTTGTTGAAACTGCTAAGGAAAAGTGGTTTATTTTAATAATTCACAGCAATTTGTTCTTTTTTTTGCTCTAGAATATATAAAACTACACTGAACAACTCTGTATATTCACTGTCATTGGTTCTCAATGCAGGCTAACTGAGAAGAGTTATTTAATAGACAAGGTTTCATATTTAACATTCTCCAACCGTTGTTTATTCTTCTTTAGGATGTGAAGCAAAAAAATGAAAATTTGGCAGAAGAATTAGAACTTCTTAAGTATAGAATTCAAGAACTGGAACAGATGGCGAGGGGACGAGGATTGACTGGCATACTAAACTTCAGAAATGGTAATACAGAAATTGGAAAGGCAGAGAAAACTGCTTGAGCTGATGAAGAGTGGTATTACTTTTTATCATATTTTTTAACATTCATCTTTGGGATGAATGTAATTCAGGCTTCATTTCTGATTTATTTGAGGGTCTCTTCAAGAAGAGCCTATTTTTTACACATTCATTGGCTTTTAGTTTCAGATTTCACATTTTCTTGTATTAAGGATAACCCTCAGATTGAAATTGTGTTGCCCAATATAATTTGCAGCAATGTAATTCATAGAGTTTAAGAGGTGACGCTATCGGCTGAGTAAAAATGTGTCATCTCACCCTTTGCCTTCTCAAGTCCATTTGTTATTGTTTTTCTTTTTCATGTATTCACTTTCTCCTTTACCGCGAATGACCAAATGCTCAAACATGCTCCTATTGATCTGCATTGCAGAGTGACAAGGACCTCATGTCCTTATTCATTTAATCATGGCCATAGAATCTATTGCAGACAATTTTTTTTATCTGTGGAAATCAAAAATAAGTATTGAAAATTTATAATAATTCATACATTTTATTCAATCAACTGACCTAGAATTCCTTGACAGGCAATGCTGTGTATCTGATTATGGTCTAAAATAGTGAAGCAATTCAAGTTATTATTAAGTTTAGTAGTGACAATGGTTAGTTGATTTGGAGCACAACTACCAACCCCACTATATACCCTTTTCTATGTTTCCTATGGGAAAATAGAGGGTTGTGGTCTTGTGGACATGACATGTGGATGGTCCGAATGATTAATCATGGGATGTAGGTGGATATGATATCTATTCAGCAGCCTCCTCCTATAAAGCTCTTCCATTAAGAGAGGCATCAAAACAGGAATATGTTGGACGGTAGTGGAAGAGTACTTTATTCCTTCCTTACCCTGATTTCTTTCACCTATTCATCCAAAAGAAAATTTTCATCTTAATTTGTAGTATTTGGCAAGCAAAGAGGAATCACTTTTTTTCTTGTACAGTTTCTATTGTTTCCTCCATTTCTTTTTTGGAGCAGTGTTTTGATTGAACCGCCATCAAATTGTTGCGAAAAATTATTTTGTAAAACCAATGGGGAAAATTGAATAAAGAAGTAAAAGGAAAAACGTGTTTCATGAGTTTATTTCTTCTTCCCTAATTAGACCAAAATCAGCTTTTAAGTATGAACCTTTTTATTCTTCATATTATACATATAAGAAAACGTTTGGTTTATTGTTACATTTGTTTGTCGTGAGTCATGACTAAGAAAATAAAGCATTGTTTTAATATATATAAAATTCCTTTTATTGAGAAGAAGAAAAGTTAACAACAAATTCTCAACTTGGTAACACTCAATTGAAGGACCACTATGGTGATCTATGGCTCTATGGGATCTATATTCGAGAAGGCACAATATTAGGGTAGTTATGAGACAACGACATCCTATATTCCAAGAAAAAAAATACTTTGTCTTTGAAAAGTATTTTTTTTTAATTTTACAATGCACATTTTATAATATATTAATTTTATACCTCTTTTTGCTTTATTTATTTTGGTGGTAATTGATAATGTTTTACTTGTTAATTTCTTTTTAAATATATGTAATATAGTATTTATCATTGATAACATTTGGCACCAAATTGGTAAAATTGCAAGATATAAAACATATACCATGAAAACAATATGTAAGCAACATTAATATAACAGTAGATTTATTATGATTCTCTCCAGATTAATATTACATTTAAGAAACCAATTATATTTTTGAACCCAACTCAACAATAGAAAACATTATAAGTTTTTCCTTTGTAACTATTGAAATTACAAAGAAAATAATGAAGGAGGTTATAACCGTTATTTCGGGTAAGACATTGGGTACATTTTTTAAATATTTATTTATCCAAAAACATATATTCTTCAGTTGAGAGAAGCATTTTCTCTCTCTTCTCCCTTTCCATCTCTCTTTATATGACCTTCTCACCTTAAATCTTTTTCTGAAGCAAGAGAGAGCCTTGAACATTGTGTCTTCAATACAAAATTTGGAGTCTCAGGTGAGCATGAATGGCTTCTTTTTTTTCCCTTCTAAATCGGATCTCTTGTCTGAAAACTGTGATCATGACTTTGGTTGGTTTTGCTTTCTAGTGTCTTAGTTATGTTCAATGCTTTTGATTGGATTTAGTTAATCTTTTTTATTTATTTTTCTTGTTTTCATTTTGTTAAAGTTGCTTTGCTGCAAAATAATTTGATTATTTTGATCTTTATTTATGATTCTGTTTTATTTAGTTAATTAATTGAAAATCGGGTGAATCTTTTACTATGATTTGACTTAATTTTCTGATGGGGATGTTGGAATATTGGTTTAGAATCTCTGGACTTTTGGGGTGGAGGGTGAGCTGGAATATGCTCATGATCAATGACAATGATCATGATAAACTTGTCTGGAAGTTGTTTGCATCATAAAGGTTTCATCTCTCTTTTTCCGAGTTTTTATTTGTGGTGGACTGAAACTCAGTCTTGTAGACAGGACTTGAAGTTTTTTTGTGATGAAGAAAATTTCCAAGAGCAGCTGCAAGTCAGCATCACACAGGCTCTTTAAGGACAAGGCAAGGAACCATGTTGATGACCTGCAGGTGATGTTCTTCGATCTGCAGTTTGCCAGAAAGGAGAGCCGTACTATCGATGCTGCACTTCTCGAGGAGCAAGTCCATCAGATGCTTCGCGAGTGGAAGGCTGAGCTTAACGAGACATCTCCTGCTTCCTCTTCGCAGCAAGTAAGCTAGCTAGCTCATGTAGTACCTGTACATCTCCTTGATTGTAACTAGCAGACTTTGTTGTGAGTTTGTGGTGGACACATGTGACCTTTGAATGACAATATTTCGATTTGAGTAGTTGTATTTGTGAAATATAACGATTTGATATGTTTTGATTATAGCAGTTCAGTATGAAATTATTTTCCTTATTATTCATTATTTAGTTTCCTTATTTTGTAAACCTTCTCCATTATAAATAAGAGTATTTTGTGTGGTCTGAGAAGACAACACAAAACGTAAATAATTCTTACAGTATTTATGACTGACTATAGGGTGGTAGTCTTGGTTCATTCTCAACCGATGTCTGTAGGCTATTGCAGCTCTGCAAGGAGGAAGACGATGCCACTAGTCCATTAGTTGCACCTAAGCCTGAACCTAATGGTCAGATTATGCAGGCTGGGGCTAAAGTGATTGTCCAAGAGGTGTGTGCCCTTTTTATTTTGGGGGATTATTCATCCATTTTTACCATAATTAATCTATTTTGTGCCTTTTTCATTTTTTTCCTTTCCGTGGCTCTACAATTATTGGTTTTGAAGCTTCTCTCTTGTTGTTGGGTGCCCTATTTCAATTCCTATGTAGAATGCATGCTTCAGAATGATTGATATCTTCTAATGCAAACTGAAATGAAAAAAGATTGTAACCTGATATATTATCTTTCATGTGTGGCAAGCTTTTTCTTTAATGTATTTTTTTAATCTTCCATGTATGGCTTTGATGGTTTAATCCTTTTTTAGTAGAAACTTAGGATTAATATTAAATTTCTCCCCCTCAAAGCCCAATTTTAGTTCTTATGCATTATAGTTCTAATCATTATTTCAATGCCTGTCAGCAATTTGGATATGACAGTAAATTGTAATGAATTTCTTGGTTTAACTGTAAATCAGGGCCAACATCAACAGGAATTCCTATTACTTAAAGAATGCAAACACTCCACTGTAGGAGTTCCCAACAAAGCAGCAAATAACTTGGATGGAACTGCTTTAGAGTATTACCAATTTGATATCAACAAGGACTTGGATCACAGCTTCTATGCCGGTACAGGTTTTTGTGAGGAAGGTGGTGTTCCTCAAATATCTAGCTATCTTCCAAGTGTGTGCCCTCCTCCTTCTGCTTTCTTAGGCCCAAAATGCGCGCTTTGGGACTGTCCAAGACCTGTTCAAGGCTTGGAATGGTGTCAAGACTATTGCAGTAGCTTTCACGCCGCTCTAGCTTTAAACGAAGGACCACCAGGCATGATCCCAGTTCTAAGACCAGGGGGAATTGGACTCAAGGATAATTTACTTTTTGCTGCTCTTGGTGCTAAGGCACAAGGAAAAGTTGTTGGAATCCCAGAATGTGAGGGAGCAGCAACTGCAAAATCTCCATGGAATGCACCTGGTAATTTGAATTTGATGCCTCCTTATAAAATTTGATTAGAACACTATTAAGTCTACCATCCAATCATTGATTTTTGTAATGATTATTTTAAAGAGTGAATACTGAATACCTTAAAATTTGATGCCTCCTTATAAAATTTGAACACTATGATGCCTCCTTATAAAATTTGAACATTATGATGCCTCCTTATAAAATTTGATTAGAAAACTATGTCCTGACAATATTAAGAGTTTTTACATTGTCAATCAATTAAAAACTGTCACGTATGGTAAGTTTGTTGAGTTTTGCAATAATTACCTTAAAAGTCATGTCTGACATATTTTTTATTAGTTAGACCGTGTGAAATTTAACAGTTGAGAATATTGCTTTTCATTTTCTTCGTGTAATTAAAGCAATTTCCATTTGATTGCAGAGCTCTTTGATATTTGTGTTCTTGAGGGTGAGACTATTAGGGAGTGGCTTTTCTTTGATAAGCCTAGAAGGGCATTTGAGAGTGGAAACAGAAAGCAGAGGTCACTGCCGGATTACAGCGGGCGTGGGTGGCACGAGTCCAGAAAGCAAGTGATGAACGAGTTTGGAGGGCTGAAGAGATCCTATTACATGGATCCTCAACCTTTGAACCTTTTTGAGTGGCACCTTTATGAGTATGAAATCAGCAAGTGCGACGCGTGTGCCTTATATCGGTTGGAACTAAAGCTCGTTGACGGGAAGAAGAGCTCCAAGGCAAAGATAGTAGTAACAGGTGATTCAGTTGCTGATCTGCAGAAGCACATTGGAAGCCTCTCTGCCAAAGGTAGAACCAAGCTTGGCATAGGAGGTGGTGTTTATTCAGCTTCTAACAGAGTTCCTCTAGTACTAAATGCACCTTATCAATACGGCTTAAGTTCTTCACCATATGATGACTATGTTGTTGACAACACAAGAGACTATTATGTGACATGATTGATCTCTTTCCTTTTTTTCCCCACTTTTTCTTCTTAGGAACAAGACAAGGTGATTTTTTATCCTTGTCAAGACATTGTGAATAGCTCATTCTCACAGGAGTGTTGTGCTGCATTAGAGGATTGCTTGGGAAGATCACCAACAATTGGTGAGTGATAGAATCATCAGCACAAAGTTGCAGCAATTCAGTCCTCCTGACTCTTTATTTTCATAATCATGCTAGTGTAAGCCACTTATATGGAGGGCACATAATATTGGCCGTGTAATAAAATGTTTGTGTCCCTTCATGAGAATTTATCATAACTCGATAAAAGAAACGGAATCTTCGAAAGTCAGCATTGTGCCTTTTTATTTTTTTCGTTACAAGGTCACTTCTACCTAGACATTACAATAGGCATCCGATACGATTAACTGGAGTGATTTAAATATGATTGTGGTTGTTGCAATTCAATTTATCTCAATTTAGTTCAGTTGAAATTTTGTTACACAGTATGTCTGAATTGCTGTAAATTCTTTGATATTTGTCTGTGATTCTAGTGGATAATGTTTTCTTTTAATCTCAATCCACTTTTAATTACAAATATGAAAAGTACTGAGATAAAATGCCGACTTTGATTTAAAAATGGCACTTAAAATATCTATAATATTATATTTAAATGTTGTTCTAATAATAATATTAAAAAAAACAGCTGACTTATCTATGAAAAAATTACTAAATTATGCCATTCCATGGCATTAACAGTAGTCTAAATATCTGTCCATGAAATTTCTATGGCATGTATAATTTAGAAAAGAAAGAGAAGAAATGAAAAATAAGATGATTTGATAAATTGTTTAATAAAAAAACAAAAGTATAAATATACAATAACAAAAATAACCTTAATAAAAAAATACAAAAATAAAGCCATTTTGGTCATTTATATTTATATAAGACAACATTTCTCTCTTTTTTTTCTTCTCATTTTGAAAGGATAAAACATGTGAATCACATTTGTATTTTAACCATTTCTTCTTCTAGTGTGTAGCCAAACAAAGAAGAAAAAAATTATTTTTCCTTCCACTTTCTTATGTAATAAACAAAGCAATAAGTATTGCCAATGCTAATTTGTCATCAATATCCCCATGAGAATCTCGCGAGGCACCAATGAATCTGATTTAGGACTGTTGAAAAATGCTTACAAGTTTCAAGTTAGCATTGCTATTCTTATGTTATAAAATGTCTGATAATTTGTAACAATTTTTAAAATAGTATTGCCCCAGCAGGAGCAAAATGGGATATCAAACAGAAAAATGGTGAGTAGGGAAAAATTTAAATGTTGGTGAATCCAAACTGATGCCCATCATCAAGCTATATATTAACCCCTCTCTCCCAAGTCAATTCCAAAGGAGAAGAAAAACACACTCTTTACATATGCAACCAGCACACATACAGAAACAGTATAACAGTATTAGATATTACAGACTAGCTTCTAATCCAGGGAGCTTCATCTAAATAGGACAATTATTCTCATGTTCTTGCACATGCTATTACATAACTAAGCTATTACATGCATCTTATACTTGCACCAGTGCTCACTCACATCAGGAACTAACATAGTTACAGGTTGAAGATATAAAATTGGCCAGTTAATCCGTTCACGACCACAAGAACAGGAATCTGAGCATCAGTGCTCAGCACCATCATCGTCCGGGTGGTTTACCAGTTCACATTCATCAATCCACTCACTGTATCTACATAGTTGAAAACAAGCTCCTTGAGTCATGAATGACACGCACACACACAGAGATGGAGATATGTTTACAACATATTGATTTAACTTACATGTCTATTGGCTCTGATAAAGCTGCAAACACAAGAAAAGAAAAATTATAAATATTAGCTACATTTGTAATATGTATGCTATCAGCAGATATATAAAATTGTCAATATCTGACTTTTCAAATCCCTTCAATGAAAAGCAAAACATTTCTTTTTCAACCTGAGTATGACAATGGAAATACACTTTCAATTTTCTTTCAAATAGCCACAAACAAGAGCATGAGAAACGGAGATAAATTTATTCCTGATGTTCTGTCAAACACTATTTAAAAAATGGTAATTTATCCCCGGTAGGAGTAAACATTTCTTCTATTTTTGCATTTTTAAAATGTCAAGCTAGGTAGCACATCCCAGTAACTTCATTTTAGTTAAGAAGCATTATCAAAAACAAGTATTAAGGGAACATCATCTATGTCTAGTTGCTTTTTTATATATCACCGAATATACTAGCTCTTTCCATTTCAATATCCATTGCCAGCCATGATAAACCAATTGGTACTAACTGCTTCACTCAGAGTCAACAATATCACCAAAGCCAAACACATCCCATAGAACCAAACCTGTGATGGTAGTGCTAAAGCTCTCTTGGCATATCCCGCAAATAGCTTCCCCTATCAAGTTCTTCATGTCACTGCCAAAAAAACCCAAAAATGAGCTTCAAACTAAGTACTCTAGCATGCAAAACAGAAGGTACCCAAATGATTTTACAGAAATATATGCATCAATGTCTTTGGAGTTTGGATGCATATTGAAATCACACACACACACACATGGTCACATTCTTTACAAGTAATCAAGAAGTGCTTACAGGCGGCATTCGACACTGCTGCCATGATTGCAGAAAGGGCAGCTGAAGATGGTATCGAGCTTATCCATTCGCTTCTTTGGAGGAGGCTTTGCCTTTGCCTTCCTTTTTCCCATGGCTTTAAAACCTGTTTTCCGTATAAAAAAATAAAACAATGCAGTGAAAATATACGCATCATAAAACAAGCCACAGTCACATCTCATCAAAACAATTAAACATCTCCAGCAATTCACTCAAGCAAGTAATCCTTTTTTTTCTTGTGTTTTAAAAGACCAAACCAATGTGAAACATACAAATTAACAAACCTAAACGATAAAATTAATTGTGGTTTTCTTGTTATAACTTTCAGTTAACAAACAATATGAAGTAAAAGTGTTAAACTTTCAATCTCCGTTGCATCCGCAACATGAAAACTTGAGGAGAAAACAGCGGTTTACATCGAATTTTCAATAATTTTTTGTTGCAGGTTTGAAAGAAAACGAAGAATCTTGCGTAACAAAACTATGCCCTTTTTTCTATTATGTTCCAAACGGCAGAAAGGAAAAAAGGGAAATCAAATCAAACACTAAGCGAACCCAGAAAAATTGAAGCAGAATGAAAGAAGGAAAAAACGTACCTTGATTCTGATCAAACCCTAGAGAGAGAGAGCGTATGATGTGAAATGATTATGAACAACGATGGCTAAGAGAGGGATAAATAAATAAACGGCAAATTCATTTATCCTCTTTTTTTTTCTTCTTCTTCTTATTGGTTATATTATAATTTTGTTCTTATTTAATTTTTATCATAATTTTAAAAAATAATTTTTATTCAATTTAACTTAACTGTTAATGACGTAAATTGTGATAAAATGGAAAATAACATTAATATTTAACAAGTAAAATATAATCTAACTAATTAAAATGTAACAAAAATAAACATATATAAAATTGTATAACCTGAACTAAAATTATAGATATTTTAAAACCTAAAGACTAAACTCACAAAAAAAAAAAAAACTAAAATTAGGATGAAGAATTAAAAAAAAATCAAA
>PYAF01000329.1:2045019-2059267 GCA_007407185.1 Glycine tomentella
TTTATTTATTTTAATTCTTATTCAAAATTTTGGTTTAATTTTAATTATCATTATAATTTCTAAACCTGATTTTTTTAATATAAATCTCGTTAATATTAAAAAATTAATATTTATGAGTGTTGTAAACTTATGATATTGTGTTTAATTCTTACAGATACAAAAAATTAATATTTTAATTTATACATAATAAAATATCAATGATTTTTATTTGATTAAAATTCATAATAAAAATGGTTTCTAATATGTAAATTGTATTATAAGTATTAATTAAATTTATGATAAACAAATATCTTTAAAAACATAAATTATATTTTAGATTTATAGTAGTAATTTAAATTATGATATGAAGTTATTTTATACTATTGATAACTCTTTTGAAAGAGAAAAACTGTTAAAATTCAGTGTAGAGATATAAATAAACAAAAAGTGGATTAAAATAGATAAATAGCTAAGAAGATCATGCCAATGAATAAAGATAAAATGAAGATAACTTGAGGTGGTTGAGAGGATAATTGTTTTGGCTAATCATATCATTTTGAGAGAAACATGTTTCCAATAAGTGAACGGGAACAGAAAATCTAATTAAAAGAATGATACTTTCACTCTCTAAATTATACAGTATTATATATTAAAAAGTTATTGATTCGAATGGTACTGGTGGCCAATTAAGTTTTTTTTTTTTTTACAGAGATTAGTCTTTAATAAAACAGATAAATATTTTATAATAATAACATGATTATAAAAAAAAATATGTAGTATTATAAATATTTTGTATTTCTTCTAGTAATTGAAGATAACAAAAACCAAAGAAGAAAAATACACATGTTTCACAAACAAACTCAATCTTTGTGACATCAACAACAAATTACATATTCAAAATAGAGGGTCACTAACATGATGAAAAACAACATTGAATGTTGTCCCCATCTTTACTAAGAAATCAACACATTAATATTCTTCTCTAAGAGAATGGACAATTGAGACCACTCAACTCTAAAGATAAACCCAAAAGTAAGGGCAATGATATTAACATACTTATGAAACAAATTTAGAGGACAATGCACCAATGAGATAGTCAAGAATGAGTCGAGAATACAAATTTATACATTCTAATTTATAATATACTAATAAAAGTAATCTTTCATTTTAGTCTTTATTATTTAGAGAACACCAAACTTATTTTTTAATCTTTGTTAACCACATCATTACATAAATAAAAATTATATATCATTTTTAAAGTTCAAAATAACATTAATTATTCTTTTATAAATTATATCCTTAATTTTTATTTAATTTTTAATTAATGTACACATTTGTTTTTATTGTGAAATAGAAATAAAAAAAGATAAAAATAAGAAATCTTATAACTATTTTATTATGATCAAGAAAATTTATTACATTTCCTAATTTTTACTTTAAAACCTTAATAGACAGATAAAAAATGGAGATAATACTAAACAAATCACAAATGCAATCATTGCACAAAAAAGGAAAAATATTTCAGTAGTCTTTTTTCTTAAAATAATATAATTGTTACATATGCATACATTACAATCTACACAAAAAATTCAATTATAGTTTAAGAGGTTAGAATACTAACATTGGAAAACAACAAAAATATCGGAAACTCAAATTAAAATTTAAAATCCACCACACATAATAAAAAAACACGGACGCAATTTTAATCCATAATGACACACTTGAAAATATAAAAAATAAAACAAAATAAATATATTTATAAAGACTCAAAACTCACAAATATAATAGTGAAAAAGAGTATACAATAGATTACCTTTCAAACATTATAGAAAAGACAAATATCATAAGAAAAGAAATTGAATTGTGATTTTAGACATTTTTAAATCTTTTTCCTGAAAGAACAAAGTTATCATTTGAGTAATAACTTTGTAAGATAGATAATGATACAAAAATTTGTTCAAACGATGAAATTAGACTTTGTAAAAATGAAAGAGTTTTCAAAAAATAAAATCAAATTCAAACTCAAAGTTAATTTAAAGCATAAGAGAAATGAGCACAAATAAGACCGATAATTATATTGATTCGTGTCTATCATTGCAACTTTGGCTAATCATTGAGTTCCACAATCTTTTGAAAGTTACAAGTATTTTGTCACGAATACTTCTGTCTCCTACAAATCAAACTTTACCTCAAGCTCGATACAACCCATTATTCTTTATTCTATCATGTCAATGTTATCTCTACATAAATCAAAAAGATTTGTTATGTTTACACAATGACTAACTCTTAAACGTCTTATATAGACGAATATATAATCTTATACTTAATATTTTCTCTCAAGATGATGTTTAAGATATTTCGAGAGCTTCTATATAGAAAATATATAGAGGACTTTTACACGGAGAATATGAATGTTCTTGCACATATTTCTTCAAAATTCTAATATTTATTGGTTTTAATTTTCAAGTATTCGTTGTATCATAACAACTTAATTTCTTCACTTAATCTTGCACCTGATTGACTTTTGTGTAAAACATTTAAACAACAAATCATTCTAATTGACTTTTGTATAGAAGAAAACCAACTATTGACAAGAGAGATTATAAAAATTAAACTCAATAAAATAATTTTGAAAAAAAGAGCTTGTCTCATAAATTTTAAGGATATTTTTTTGAAAAATATGTAAATATAAGATAAATTTAAGTTACTACCTAAATTAATTAATTTATTTAATCGAGTCTTATAAAATAAACTGAAATAATTATGACATTATTTAACTTTTTTTTTTTGTCCCACAATTGTTTGAGATATTAATGGATACCTTATCGCCATCTCTACAAGACCACATTTCTAGCACTTGTCTTAAATGAAAATTTGAACCTTCAGTTCATGGACATAATTATTCTGTTGCCAACATTTCCACAACCACTCTATCTCTTTGAATTTTCTTTATTTATCTGTCATCTTGTTTCATTCCTTTATTTTCTCACTTCTTTTTCTATTTGTTATTTTGATCGCAAAGGTAACATTAACATTGTAACGAAGAATATATTTTTTGAGTTGATCACATTATGAAAAATTATTCCTTTCATTAAACCCAACTCTATGTAGAGACTCTTATTTTACTACTAGTCTACTATTACTAATAATAGAAAAATAGCCTAATTAAATCAATTACCACTATTTAAGTTAGTATGATACTATGATGCATCACTATTTAAGTTAGTATGATTTGTTCAGTAAAAAAAGTTAGTATGATTCACAAAATCAAATCAAATGGTTTAGGATTTGAATCATGACTTTGAATATGAAATATAATTTATTGAAAGAAAAATACTTACTTTGACAAATATTAGTCACCCGACAAAAATTAATCATTAATTCGAATTGAAGCTACTTTGTATAAATACAATGTGTAATTTGTTTGGGCCAAGGAGATCCAGTTTTGAAGAAGTGGCCCAACCCAAATAGTCCATACCATTACTATACGTTGAATGATAAGAGCGGAGAGTGGTGAGGAAACCATTGTCACCGACGGCGATGACAATGGCAATGGCCGCTTCCTCAATGTATTCCCCTGTTCTCTCCTACACCAAATTCTCTTCCCCAACTCCGCGCTTCACGAACTCAAAAAATTCCATCTTTTCCCTCTCGTGTTCTTCTCCGAAGAGCATTCCGGTGACGGAGAAGGAAGTGCTCCAAGCCATAGCCGACTCCGACGGCAAGAACCTCCCATGCGTCAGAACCTACGACACCGACCTGTCTCAGCTCACTCTCGTCGGAACCGTCGATTTCCACTTAGCTCTGACAGCCGCCGCCGCCGACGGCGGTGAAGTCGCCTCCGACCACATCGACGCCGGCTTGGACGCCATGGTCGTCGAAACCGTGTTCCCTGCTCCTTCAAGCGACCACGCCACTGTCTCCACTCTCCACTCGACTGGTTCGGTTTTTTTTTTTTTTTTTATTATCGGCAAATGTTATAGTTTTGTTAAAAATGTTGGTTTGGGATTCGAACTCGAGACCTCTCCCCTCTCCCTTCTGAACTGGTTCGTGAAATTGAAAAAGGAGAATCATAAAATGTTACGAATTTGTCAAAGCCACACTGTATATTCTTTTTAATTTTATTATTCAATTATTGTTTAAGGAATTCTCTGCATTGCACGTTCTGTTTCGTGCACGTAGGAGATAGTATGGCCTAATGTGATAAATGTACTTGAAGGTTCTGTTACTTAGGCGTGGTTGGATAAACTTCTTTATAAAGAAAAAAAAAAAATAACAACAAAAACTAAGGTAAAATGGATTGAATTTCTCCTAAAATCAACTTAGAAGAGCATATTTGGGAATCCTTGCAAAATTATGTTTGAGGCAAAAATAATTTTACTTTTGCCAACGGACCAGTCCTTGCTTTTGTGTTCATTTTGCATTTCATTGGATTTTGCTTTTATCCATTGGATTTGCATTGGAATGTGTGCCTCTACATTTGAAACTGCAAACCAAACATGCACTTATTCATTTCAGCTTTTATAAAAGTTAACTCCATAAGTTAGCTCATGAAATAAACTTAACTCATTTTACCTTATTATTTTTCTCTTGAAGAGCTTTGGCACAATGGTAAAGTTGAGCCTTGATAACTTGTTGGTCATGAGTTCGAATCCGGAAACAGCTTCTTTGCATATGCAAGGGTAAGGTTGCGTACAATATTCCTCTCCCTTATCTTCGTATAGCGAGGAACCTCTGGATAATGGAGTACATAGTTTTTTATTATTTTTCTCTATATAAGTGTTTATGTAGAAGTTTATACGAACATAACTATAATTTTGTATATTGAGCTACAACTGCATTAGGGATGAAACATGGTGTATGTTGTGACGAGGAAATTGTGAACATGTTTAAGGTGCTTGTATGTGTTAGGCTGCAATTGTGGGATGTGTTTGTAATTTTGTTTATTGAAATGTTTTGGTGGGAGATTGTGGCAATGCAATTTGAGGATTGAATTTCAAAACTTGTTGTTTTGACAGTTCTTACCTGCTAGGAAAGTTAAAGAAAAAGCCGCTAAGCTCAGGAAGTCTTTCCCTAAAGATCTATTTTCCGGCTCCGGGTCTAAGAATGTACTTGCTATGACCTTTAGGCAAGTAGTTTTGCAGCAGATTTGGAGCTTTGACCTAACTGTCTTTCAACCGGGAGAGGAACGGAAGATGGTTGATCTTGAAACACCGAGAGAGGTTCGCTGCCTTTCATTTCTTTTGAAGTTTTTTTGAGTTTTGATATCTCTGTTGCTATTGTAAATTGTAATTTCATATTATAATGTCTGTCCTGCAGGTGGACCTGATACTGATGCATTGAGTTCTTTTTATGCATTTCATATGAGCAGGTTCCTGCATCTTTTGCTCTTAGCTCAGCCGATGAATATCTTATCTCAGTGCTTGCAGAAGTGATTTGCATCTCTGCACTTCAAAGCATCCAAATACAATTTCTTGATAAAGCAAAAGGTGGTAATAGAGGTGGTTTCTTTCGCTGGTTTCGAAACCCTGAAAGTGTACAATCAAAAGATTCTGCAGTTATCTTATCCAAATTATTTGAAGATGAGATAGTTGAAAATGCTAGGAGTCTATTGGATAACTATAATTTAATGAAGGATGGCTTCAAGCCTGTGAAAATTAAGTCAGGGCATCATTGGTGGAAGCCATCATGTTATGAAAAGTTGGAGAAAATTGGTGGTTCTGATTTCAGTGCTTGGGCAAGTGAGTATGTACCTGCATATCGGTTAGAGATTGACACCAAGATAATGGGAGATTCCAAAATTGAAGGCTGGAAGAAGTCTGCAGAGAATAGGTGGGAAGTTCTTTTGACCCACTCTCAAATGGTATTTTGACTTTTCCTTTTGCATTGGCCTTTTATTTTTAATGTTAATTTTTATTTTCAATTTTGGGAGTTGTGGCTCAACTATTTTAGTAAGCTTAGCAGTGGGCTTTATTTTTGTCTTCAGTATTATTAAAAAGAGAAGAAAAAGAAGATAGCAAGACCTTTGGCTCAATATTCTTGTTTATGAGTTGTGGGTAGCCTTCCCTCTTTCTCACTTCAAGTTATTAGATATCCAAGTGATAGTCTGCTTTAACCACCTCAGAGTTGGCCATAGGCTATAATTGTTGGTGGTTAATTGGACTGTATGGGTCTATGGGTTCAAAGCAAGTCCTTAAAGTATATCTCATAAAAACCACTAAAACATAGGTATAACTTCATCTGATTTTTCTCTTTAAATTATTATTATCTAAAACCAGTTGTAACAATTCGTTGGTAAGTTTGAATATGATGTCTTTAGTTCATTACTTAGTTATTGCTCTGTTTATTTAGATTTACTTATTGCATGTACACCTATGCTATAGAAGGGTTGTACTTGGGTCACCTGAAGTTATGTGATAACTGTGTCATTAATATTATGTATACAATAGATGTCATTCAGTTATAAGTTTAACAAACAAAATTGCAGGTTCAGTTGGCTGAAACACTAGATATATACTATGTTGATCCTTATTCGCTACCTAATAAACAATTATCCTGCGGTGTGGCTGCCAAGTTTGCAAATGTGTCCAATAAAAAGGTGATCTAATGTCTCTTTTTTTTTCTTTCTTTAAATCCGAAAAACTTTATTTCATGGCATCCATTGTTGTGGACCAAAAATGGGGAGGACCAAAACTCCTTTACAGGAAGAATAGTGTAGAAACTTCAATGCTGATGCTGAAATAAATGCCAGAGATATAGTTTTCTTGTACTCATACAAATAAGTAAAAAGGACAGTTCTCATTGAATTTTTTCGTTAGTTAGTAGTTATATTTTCTTCTTATTAATTGGTTTTTTAATATGGCTGTTGAGCAGAGTACATTATTTAACTTTTTAAATTATTTTTGTAGGGGAATTATTTTCCAAATTTTTTGTCACTCGCCCTTGCAAGTGGTATATTTCTTGTAGCAGTTAGTGCTCTGGGTCAATTTTGTTTGCCTTTGTTATGCAAGGAAAGCAAACACTCTGTAGAACATAGATCTCTACCATCATCTGAAGTCAATGTTGCAATGAATGACTTTTTCGATACAAAAAAGGTTAGCACTCTATCCTTTTTTTTTATTCTTTTATGCAATTATAATAATTGTTATGTTGACAATATTCACAAGCAGTTTATGCAAAATTTGCGCCACTTTTTGGGAATGGGTAAATACAGAGTTCACTATTAAAGTACCTACTTATTGTGCTTCTTTACTTTCATTTGTACTTCCAAATAGTCCATATTATTTGAAGTTTTTGACAACTCAAAAGTATTTAGATCTGAACAAAATAGTAATTTGTTGTAGACCTCTTCGTGCCTTTTGTTTAGCATTTTAGACTTCTTATCACCATCATAGTTATCAATTCCAGAGTGTGTCTTTCCCTATCTCTCAAATAAAGAATGAAATATACAATAAAACAGTGTCTTTCTTTTCCTCGACCTCATTCTCAACTACTTGAAGCAGAAACAGAGTATGGCTTTCCCTATCTATTTGGGGCCACAACTCTTGCTACACAAAAACACTCCACCAGAGTCTGGAGTAGCACTGCTATAGGGCACTGTTAACTACTATGATCACCATATTAGCATTATTGTCTTATAGCCACAAATATGCCTTCTTATTTAGATAAATGAACACTACAAATTTAAGTTCATAAAAAGGGGAGGGGGATGTAACCAGTGCCCAAGGCTTCCACCTCTTTTTGTGTGTGAATTTTTTTTTTTGGTTCAGAAGACCCAGTCCATACCTTTGCAGCTCAGACAAACAACTGCCCTTTCAGAATCAAAATTTATGGAATTACACGCCTGCCAAATGCACCATACACCAGCAAAAATTTCACAACTCAAAAGTGCCTTATTGCATTTCCTACAGGGAAAAGCATTATATAATAAAATTTTAGAACCCTAATTCTTTAATGTCAAAACTTTAGCAAGTGGTTGGATAGGCTTGAATGTTCTCACATTCAAAATGGGCTGCACAAGAAATCTATCTTATATACAAAAGATACCATATTTGAGACAATGAAGACACATTATGGAAAAAGGCTTGTCTAGGAAATGGTTTGATCTCTAAGTTATAATATTGAAAAGCTGACTGAATTTTGGCACTGGCTTGTGCCCTATTGTTTGCTGTCCAATATTATAACACTGACACTTTGGTGCAAAGGTTATAGGCCATTTGTAGTAGCTTTGTTTCTGAGTTCCTCCTGGCATATTTGTACTGTTTGTTTAGTAGTTTATAGCGCCTTTTACTTCTTTCTGAGAACTTGTTTGGATCTTTTACATGGATAGTTGGAAGAGTATTGTGTGTTAGCTATTGCCAAGGTAAAAGACACTTTTGGCTGGTCGGGTGAAATTAAGGTGGAGGATGGTATTGGTGTCTGGATTGGAGAATTGCCGGCTTACTTGAGAGGTGAAGGTGTCGATACTCTTTCTACTTCAGAGAATATAGATGCAGATGCAAAAGTGTCCATACAAGACATTGCTAGTTACCAGGTACTCCAGAATTTCAGAATATTATAATTTTGTCAAGCAACTCTTGTTACTGCATTTGTTGATGTTCTTGCCCTTGCAATTGTTTTCAAAAAGCAGGTGGTTTTCTCTAGCGAGGGGAAGATAGTTGGTTTCCAACCTTTGAGTCGTGTGGCTGTCAATCATTGGTCTGTTAATCCTTTAGCAAGGGAGCTATATGGAGGGAAAAAGCTTTCTCCAAGTAGGATCTAATTGTTTTTAATGCTTTGTTTTATCATAACCTGCTATTAAAGTTGCTCAGTGTTTTTCTCTTGGATTTTCTCAAGCAGGTATCATTGAACCAGGTCTCAAGGTGTCCCTTCCTGAAAAAGTTATCGTTGTAGAGTTATTAATGTCAATAAATCCAGATGCATATTTTGCTCTAGCCAGGCCATTCCGGTGACCCTTTTCTTGGGGTAATTGTAAGACTAGAAGCTAGTTAGGCCCTACTATACTGGTTGATTAACCAATCGGAATATTGTAGATTTAAGGTTATATTCCCCCTAAGTGAAAATTTTCTGGCACCACCTCGAGTTTTTATCCGTTTCTTTTTTTTATTAGGCATCCTGAATACTTTAGCACATTGTTTCAAGATAGTTCATAACCCTTTCTCAATATGAATCTACTTGGAACATCATTTATGCATTGATTGGCTGAGAAAACAGATAGGGTGGAAACAAGAGAGAAATGAAGATAGAAAGATATTAGAGAGAAAAAGAAAACAAAGTGAAGTGAATATGATGTATTGTTTGGATTAGTGGAAATGAAGACGATGTAGATAGACATTTTTACCCTTATGTAAGGAAGATTGGGGAAATGGAGGGTGAAAACGAGAAATGGTGTATTTTCAGTTTTCTTCGTGTATTTTATAAAAAGGTTAAATCACTTTCATGAGAATGAGATTATTAGAAATATGATTCCTAGAATTTTTTTTATAAAATGTTTGTTATTATTTAAGCTTTCTAGGAACATTGTTTATTGTCAATTGCTTAATTTTTAGTTTGTTACTACGTAAAATTTATGTTTTCACCTATAAAGGTAGAAAAAAATTATTATTTATTTATAAATATTTTAAAAGAATTATATTCGAAAAATAATTGTATTCTTTTCTACCAAACATTAAAACTTATTATTTTCATATTATTATTTATGGGCCTATTTGGATACAAGACAGAAGTACTTTTGAGAAATTCTCTACTAGAGTTTCTCTATTAGAAATATAGTGATTTTTTCAGTAGAGAAGCTCTCTAAAGCATTTATAGTCTTGTATTCAAATAGGCTCAAAAACTAAAACTTCTTTGGAACTATGTTGTGCCAAAGTGCGTGCTTTTTGATGTTTTTATTTAGATTGTTCTTGCATCAGTTAAATTATCTATACACCAAGAATGTGTAAAAAACTCTTAGAATGGTGTGATAATTTGTGCTTGAAATTTTAGATGTCATAAGAGCTTATAAATATAAATAAGGTTTGAAACTGATGTAAGAAAAACTGAATAATCTAATCATGTTTATATATAAACAACATAAATAATTAGATTAAGTGCAAAAAAATTAAGATCATAAATACCTCTCGCCATTGTTCACAATTTTGAGTCTTTGGATTGCACTGAAGATCTCTCTTGAATCTTCTAAACTCTAATTCTAAAGCACTAGATGGTGTATATGCTGATGTACATAGAATGAGTTCATGGACCCAAAAAGGCTGTAGAAACACTTATTTATAGACTCCTTGCCATCAAAGGGTTAGTTACGGTGTGCTAAAGGAAGGGACGTTAACGTTGCAAAAAAATAGGAGATGTGAGTAGTGGTTAGTTTCCTGAATTATTGTTGACCACTATCAGGTTGGTTACATATATTTTGTAATTTCAAAAATAAAAACCAACATTCTCCCACTTGGTCAACATGTCCCTTAATTTACATAACAAGAAATAAAATGCATGAATCATGGCAATAAGTCCTCTTAATAATGAGTATTACCTTCCATGTATTACAATACATTATATCCCTTAGCCCATACAACTTAATGAATAAACCCAATGTTTATTCTAGGTTCAAACTTAATTGATGTTTTTCAGAATAAATAACTATAGATGCGCATAAACTTAATGAAAAACATCACAATAGAGTTTCTTAATATCATTCTTACAATGAAAATCACATATGGGAACCAAGTCCCATCTTTTCCACATGATCCTTAAATTTAAATGGTGGCATGCCCTAAAGGATCGACAATCATTAATTAAGTGCTAATGTGCTCAATAATCATTGTATTATCTTTAGCATGTTCTCGTATGGCTAGATACTTAATGTCGATGTCCTTGCTTCGACTACAACTTTTGTTATTCTTAGCCATATAAACAGCATCTGAATTATCATAGTATATCTTCAATGACTTTGAAATGGAATCCATAACTCTAAGCCCAGAAATGAAACTCCTTATCCATACACCATGTAAGGTAGTCTCAAAACAATAAACGAACTGAACCTTTATAGTGGAAGCAGCAGTCAATTGAGGTCTGCCTGACACTTCTCCAAAACACAACTCCACTAGCTAGCATAAAATATATCCCAAAGTCGATTTTCTCGAATCAATGCAACTAGCGTAGTCTGAATCAGAGTAGTCAATTACTTCCAAATTGTCAGTCCGTCTATACATAAACATATAATCTTTAGTCCCTTGAAAGTATCTCATCACTTTCTTATGTGATCTAAAGAGTCTTAATATATAATTTAAATGATTAAAGTTACCGTGACTAGACTTTAATCAATTAAATTGTAAAGATCACAAAATGTCATCCACATAGAGAATAAGAAAACAGATTTTGCTCCCACTAACCTTCTGGTATATACATTGATCCATAATATTTTCCACAAAACCAAATGAGGAAATAACATCATGAAACTTCAAATACCATTGACGGGAGACCTGTTTCAACCCATATATAGATTTCTTAAGCTTACACACCAATTGCTCACTATTGTTAGAGGAAAATCCTTCTGGTTGTTTTATGTAAACCTCTTCCTCTAGATCTCCATTGAGAAAGATTGTTTTCACATCCATTTGCTGCAACTTTAAGTCAAAATGTGCAACCAATGCTAGGATGATACGGAGGGAATCTTTCTTCGACACAGGAGAAAATGTCTCCTTGTAATCGATTCCTTCCTTTTGATTAAATCTTTTGGCTACGAGTCTAGCTTTATATCTCTGAATGTTACCTGACGAGTCTTTCTTAGTTTTAAAGACCCATTTACAACCAATGACCTTTGCACCATCAGGCAACTGAACAAGATCCCAGACTCCATTAGATGCCATAGAATTCATCTCATCTTTCATAACATCATACCACAAGTTTGATTCCTTAGAACTCATGGCTTGTGAAAACGTTTTAGGGTCATTTGCGGCTCCTATGTTATAGTCAGATTCTTGAAGATACACAACATAATCACTAGGTATCACTGATTTCCTTAATGTTATATCACGATTATCTTGATGAATTTGTTGCTCAATTGGTTGATCAACAATTTCTTGTTCCTCGTTAACAACTTGATCTACTGGATTAATATCAACAACAGATTGTGGATTCTCAATGATTGGTTGCATAACACCCATTGGAACTGAAGGGGTGTTGTGAACAACAACCAATCTCATGCTTAGAGTGGATGGTTGAGCATCCGTATGATCTTTCTCAGCAACAAGGTTCCCAGATTGATCGCTCCCACTAATTAAGTCATTTTCAAGAAATTTGGCATTTCTTGATTCCACAATTCTTGTAGTATGAGATGGACAATAAAATCTGTATCTCTTAGACCTTTCAGCATATCCAATGAAACACCCACTAATGGTCCTTAGGTCAAGCTTCTTTTCTTGTGGGTTATAAATTCTAACTTTAGACGGGCATCCCCAAATGTGTACATGTCTCAAACTCGGTTTCCAACCTTTAAATAATTCAAATGGCGTTTTTGGAACAGTCTTAGTTGGAACTCGGTTCAATATGTACATTGCTGTCTTAGGTGCCTCTTTCCACAAGAACTTAGGAAGCTTGAAACTACTGAGCATACTTCGCACCATATCCAATAATGTTCGGTTTCTTCTTTCTGCTACACCATTCTGATTCAGAGAACCAGGCATAGTGTATTGGGCAACAATCCCATTTTCTTGAAGAAACTTCGCAAATAGATCAGGTGTTTGTCCATCTTTAGTGTATCTACCATAATATTCTTCACCTCTATCTGATCTCACGATCTTAATTTGCTTACCGCATTGATTCTCTACCTCAGACTTAAATACCTTAAAGACATCTAAGGCTCCATACTTATTATTAAGCATGTAGAGATACATGTATCGTGAATAATCATCTATAAAAGAGATGAAGTATTTCTGACCATATATGTTCATATCAGGACAACAGATATTTGTATGTATAATCTCTAATAATTTAGTACTCCTCTTAGCACCCTTTTTAGACTTGTTTGTTCGCTTTCCCTTAATGCAATTTATACAAGTCTCAAAATCAGCAAAATCCAAAGCACTAAGTACCCCTTCATTTACCAATCTCTTAATTATCTCGATAGAGATGTGTCCTAATGTTATGTGCCACAACATAGAGGAATCCTCATTCATAACACATCAATTCATGCCAACATTAACATGTATAGCATCATAAGTGGTATCATTTTGCAAATTAATATAGAAAAGACCATATTGCAAATCAATCCACCATGTGTTATGATTAATCATATTAGATTCATAACAAATTAAAGAGGTAGACATACTTTTCTTTTCCAAACCATAGTTTGAACTTAGAACATTCTTTCTTCACGTGCCCTTTCTTTTCACAGAAAAAACACCTGGATGATTCTTTCTTAATTCCAGTCTGGGTTGGTATTTTACCAGTTCCCTTGTTCTTATATTTTATCTTCTTGTCATTTTTCTCAATTGTCTGCAGAGAACTCTCTCCTTGTTCTAATTGCAACCTTCCTTCCTCCTGAACACACATGGTCATGAGCTTTTTAATAGACCATTTGTCCTTATGCGTGTTATAGGATATTTTGAAGGGACCATATGGTGCTGGGAGAATGTTCAATATAAAATGGACAAGAAAAGTGTCAGACATATCCACCTTCAAAGTTTTCAATTTGGCTGCAATGTCCCTCATCTGCATAATGTGCTCACGCACACCCCTTAAAGCAGTGAATTTCATTGATGAAAAATCTCATGATTAGAGTACTAGCCAATGCTTTTCCTGAAGTCTCAATTTGCTCATCAATAGACTTCATGAGCACTTTGGCATTGTTATGCTTTTCCACCGAGCCCTTAATACCAGCAGATATCTTTGTCTTAATGAACATGACACACAGACAGTTGGATCTCTCCCATCTCATCTGGTTCACTGTTCTCAGTAATAGCTGGTGGTTCAGGTTTTCTGATAGGTTCAACAATGTCCATATATCCTAAATTCAGGAGAATTCTCTTCTTCCAAATTGGGTAATTGTCCCCTTTCAGTTCAGGAACTTCAATAGAATTAATAGGCTGAATGACTCCAAAATTATATGCTTATAATTAAGATTTGAGACAAAATAAAATAATAATGTATCATGATTTACCAATGTAAGTCATGCTCAAAATTAATTATGAATTTAGCGACATAAAATTTGCCTGTGGGCTAAAATTTTAATTCAATTAAATTCATATAAAATCATGATAAAACTATTTAGTTATGT
>PYAF01000329.1:2060516-2078464 GCA_007407185.1 Glycine tomentella
AAAGATCACTTAGACATAAAATTTAATTATATGAGAATAAATCATATTATGCACTTCAAGATCAAGATACAATATAATGATGAATAAAATTCTCATATACAATTGCATAATTGAAACATAATATTATGCACTTGATTTAATATATATGCATAGAATAAACTCTTCCATAATATATTCATGCATAAAATAAATCAAAATTGTACAAATTTCCAAATTAAATAGGAATGCATGAAATGTATAAAATGCAGAAATAGCAAGTACACAAATGTTTTTTTTTTAATTATTATAACTGTTCATCATCTTCAACCTTGACTTGGGTTACTTTGACCCAGTTGCAACCCACGGACCCGAATTAAAAACCCAATGGTTTTTCAGCTTTTTTTTTAACACCGAAATTCATGTTTTAATTTACATAAAGCTTAGAAACTCAATTTCCATATGATTTCAAAGCTTCTTAATAATTAAAACGTTCACATAAAATACTCATATTTTAATAAAATAATATTTCACATATGAGTGTCAAACAAAAGCAAGGCAAAGGCAATAAACGTGCCCTGATACCAAATGTAAGAAAAAATGAATAATCTAATCATGCTTATATATAAACAACATAAACAATTAGATTAAGTGTGGAAAAATTAAGATCATAAATACCTCCCGCCATTGCTCACAATTTTGAGTCTTTGGATTGCACTGAAGATCTCTCTTGAATCTTCTAAACTCTAATTCTAAAGCACTAGATGGTGTATATGCTGATGTACATAGAATGAGTTCAGGGACCCAAGAAGGCTGTAGACACACTTATTTATAGACTCCTTGCCATCAAAGGGTCAGTTACGGTGTGCTAAAGGAAGGGACGTTAACGTTGCAAAAAAATAGGAGATGTGAGTAGTGGTTAGTTTCCTGAATTATTGTTGACCACTATCAGGTTGGTTACATATATTTTGTAATTTCAAAAATAAAAGCCAACAACTGAGACATAACAAAACCTTAATTTTAACAAGTCGTGTAGATGATAGTACAACTTACAAGTTACAAGAGAGCATATATTCTTCCTTTCTAATTTGTTATACAATATCTCTTTTGGCAATTTCCTACATCATATTTGGTTTGTTCTCCTTTTCTTTTTGTCATTAGTTTGATATCTGATATCTTAATTATAAAATTGCTATGACTGTGCTTGAGAAGCGAATTTTCTCAATGCAACAGGAGAAAATGAGTAATGATTTTTAAATATTTCATTTTTTTTAACACTCAATCAACATTTTTTTTCTTTCTATATTCTTCTTCTTATCACCTCATATCGAAAAATGTATGAACAATATAACAAGAGCCATAATGGACAATGATAGTAAACTGGATCAAATGGTGAGAACCAATCATGCTAAATGGAGGGAGTTGGAATTTTTGATTTTAGATAAGATCGATTTAGGATCATAAAATCATTTTTTGTCAAATAGGAAGAGTTGTTTCACAAAATGTCCTTCTAAATAATTATTCTATAAATCATATATCTATCTATATGAAGAAGAAATCATGTGATAGAAGGATTTTTATTTATACAAGTGATACTTCGAATTTGAAACTAGTATGAAGAAATTAATGATATTTCGCTATCTTTGAGTGGTTCTGGTGGATTTGTTCAGTAAGGGGCTGGAGAACTCATATATGGACCATTTGAATCAGAAGCTACATAGTTTGCTCAAATCTTGATTTAGAAGGAGTTAGAGGTTTTGGAAGTGGCTAGGTAAATTAAAAAAAAAGCGTTAAGTATTACGAGAGAATAAATATTGATGATAATATTTTTGGGTGTATAAGTTGAAATTTTCTTGATAGTAGACCAAAACCAGATTTTGCTGCTCAAAAACTTATCCTGTGCTATATAAATGACACAAATTTTATATTTTCCTCCTGTGTCAATTATGGGATAGTAGCATATTTATGTTCTTGAACTTCTCTAAAACATAAACCAGATAAGGATAATGACAAACAAAAACGTATGAACAATACTTTTGATGCTTGCACCTGTTTCAGACCAAATTTATGCTTGGACCAAGCAATCACTCGACATGGTTATTCAATTCAAACTAGTAATTTGATCCTTCAACATAAACATCAGTGTGTCCCTAGTCCCCAACATCAAAGTTTCTCTTTCAGTAATATCCAGAAGTGACAACAAAGAGAACCTCAGCTTGAACTTGCATTGAATAAACCCACAAGCAAATATCACTTAATAAGAACTGAAGAAGGAAACATTTCTGCAGTTAAACTACAGATATTGAATGCTACAAAAAAACCTGCTTGAGAGTATCACCAATTTCCAAGTTATTTTCCACCAATTTGCACACAAAAAAGGCAAAGCTCCCTCTGCTCATTAAACAGCAAGTCAATTTTCATTGCCCTCTGGATTTTCTAGCCCAAAGCGACGTCTGAACTTGGCAATCTGTCCTAAACTCTCGGCCATTTGGCGCTTCGCCCGGAAGTGGTAAACTTTCCCAACAGGGTGTATCTTTGTCATCATCACATGCATTAACCTACCTGTTTGTGTAACATAGGATATCCATTGCTTCTGTGGATGGACTCCCTTCTTCATTTCCTGTCAATTTGCAACCTCATCACCAACTCACATTTCATCAAACACTTGGAAGGCAAGACAAAGAAATTGAATTTCATTTCAACATTTAAACCCAGAGGAAAGGAAAACAGACAAAAACAAATTTCTGGGTTAGTATAAAAAAAGTCTAAAAGTTAGCAAATTTCTTGGCAACCAGTTAAAATAAAATAAAATTGAATTCCCCCTCTTTCATGTAAAATTACATGTAACAAAAAATAAACAAGATGTAACAAAAAAATTTGTAAAAAATTACAATGAACAAAAAATATGAGCTTTCAAATCAACTTAAAGAAAAAAGATTTGTGCACTTACTGGATACAAACAAATTCAATTCAATTCTCGAGATTTGATGCAGTTGCAAAATGCAAGAAAAGATGAGAATTTTAGGTTTAGGTTGAAGATGGTGCTGGTGGGCCAATTTGGGCCCAACAGGCACTTGGATTAGGGAATGGACTTTATACACCATTTGAATTTCCAATACACCATTACCTGAATAGTGCAAATCCAAAATTACCTTTAATGTTAAAATTTTAAAAAAAAGCAAAAATACACCATCTTCAACTCTCCTGCTCCTCCACCGTTTGCGCTCCCACACCACCATTCGTGCTCCGTAGTGCGCCGTGCTGGTTGAGCCATCCTTCATCGGAATCGGTCTTCTCCGTGGTGACGACGTCTTCTCCATTTGGTCGCTGCTGCATTTCGAGGTGAGTCATTTGTCGTTGTGGTCGAACATGGAGTCGGGGTCACCTAGGAATTTTTGAATCCGTAAGAATCATACGGATCAGTCAATCCGTATGAGGCATACAGATTACACAATCCGTAAGACTCATATGGATCAGTCAATTCGTATGAGGTATATGGATTACACAATCCGTAAGACTCATACAGATCAGTCAATCCGTATGAGTCTTACAGATTGTGTAATCCGTATGCCTCATAGGAAATAAATTGTGCTTCCTGTCTCTCTGTAATTTGTTTTAATTTGCTAACTATAACATCTTCCTTCCCCTCCTTAGACTTCAATATTTCACAGTCTAATACCAAAACTACTTCAGCTGCCTCGTTAAGGCCCTGACCAAAATGTAGGCTTATCATTTTCATCACTATATACAACTATGTCATGCCTATGAAACTTCACAATTTCATCTATACATAACCCCCTGACATCAGTTTCATTGAGATATCTGACATATCCATAACCAAATCTTCCAACAGTGAAATCAGGAACATGGCTGCAATAACCAGGGTCAACAAGCTCCCTAGCCAATAATTCTTTCAAAGACGGCTTGGTACAATAACTAGACGAGTTGAAGATATGTAGGGAAGCTTCAATTCTTTGAAACCAATAACTCCATGTGTTGTGTTTTGGTGCATTGTCAAACTCATTTGTTAATTCCATTTGTTGCTCTAACTTCAATTGTGTTGTGAATGTAGATTATGGCTAGGATGAGAGGAGGAACTCGTCGAGCAGTTGGACGAAGTCCGGACCGAGCATTGGGTACACATGGCAGAGGTCAGGATGAAGACGACCCTGAGCAGCGTAGGCCTACCGCATTTGCACGTCGTCAGAGGGCAGGTGTTGATGTGCCTCAGGATCCTCCTGTGCAGGAACCACACGCCGAGACTACCGAACCGGTCATTGAGGATATGGAGACTGAGACCGAATCTTTTCCAGGTGGGCCGGAAGATTCTTCAGTGTTGACCGGGTTCGTCGATCATATAGCTCTCAGAGTATGGGCAGGACAAGTATTGACATGTTGAATTACATAGTCTAAGGTTTATTGGAATTTGGTTATTGTTAATGTCTTACCTTTAATGATGGACATCAATGCAGGAACGTCCAAAGTTGAAGCTTGCTTCCCATTGGCGCAAGGTTATTAAATTTGGGAAGCCTGTACCTGAGATAGAAGGTTTTGTGGCTGCCACTGGCCTAACTCCACTAATTGGATGCTCACTGGACACAAGGGATAGGGGTTTGCTCTCTGCATTCGTTGAGAGATGGCACCCTGAGACATGTAGCTTTCATCTACCGGTAGGGGAAATGACACTGACCTTGGACGATGTGTCATCACTGCTGCATATCCCTGTAATGGGTGCATTCAATGCTTATGATCAGATGGACGTCGACGAGGCCATCACCTTATTGGTGGAGTTGCTCGATGTGACTATCGAGGAAGCTGGAGTTGAGACGTCACAGTGCCACTGAGCATACGTTAGACTATCATGGCTTCGAGAGCTTTATTATGCGAAGTGTCAGATGATGCAGTGGATATTAGCCGCCAGGGTCTACTTACTTCACCTTGTTGGTTGCACACTGTTTGCCAACAAGAGTGCCACACATATAGGTGTGGTATTCTTAGAGGCTTTCCGAGACTTCGATCAGTCTGCAGGATTTGCGTGAGGTGTGGGTGCTCTTGTCCACATCTATGATTATTTGAGCTACGCATGTAAGCACCATGGGAGACATCTTGTAGGCTACATTACTCTGTTACAGGTAATCATATAGTTTCATGCGTCTAATGATTAACCGTTATTGTATGCTTGTGCTTTTTTGTGTTATTTGTTGACTTTATTCATTTTAAATTTGTAATGCTGAATATGCGAACATTTTCCTACTATAGGAAATGTGGTTCCAGACGAGCACTATGACGAGAGGCAACCTCGTGCCTGTCGGTGGACGAGCGCAAAGGCCTTACCGGTGGCAACCTATCGTAAACGTATAGATAGGTTGACACCGTCTGATATCAGTTGGACACCTTATGGGGACCATCGCGCCCACAGGGAGTTTGAGGCCATTAGTTTGTTTTATGGTTTCCTGAGATGGGGTCCTCACATCACTACCTATTTACCTGAGAGGGTGGTTAGACAGTTTGGGTATGTGCAATAAATTCCACCCATGCCTATGTCTGATGTTCCATCTATTGAAGACATTGAAGACAGGTGGGTTCACTTCGCAGAGCACATTGTGGCAACCGGAGAGTTGGTTGATTATCCAGGTCATTGTGGTGCTGTATATATGGGATGGTTCTTCCGCATCTCCCACTCATTCATGACTCCGTCTCGATATGAGGAGGTTCATTCCCAGATGCCACCAGCGCCACAGATTCCAGCCACCCAGACACATGATGCTCCTGCTGATCCCCTCAGACAGTCAGAGTCACACACAGAGGTGGACATCCAGAGGCCAGTTCATGCAGTGGTAGTAATCATGCAATTCAAATATTTAAGTTGTATATTCATACTGGATTTATTCTTAATGCTTTGGTTGACTAAAATGATTTTTTTTGTAGAACGTGTGCCAACGTGTTCCTGAGGGCTTGTAACACATGCTTGACATGCGTTTGGTCACAGAAGGCACAGATGCATACTCCATGACGGAGCAACTGCTGCATCTAGTTCGTGGTGTCAGTGCTGATGGCAACGTCTACACCCGAGCTAAACCGACTATTAGGCCAAGGAGGAGGCCTTTCGGTGACCGCGGTTGACACATTTTCTTTGACTTTCATGTATTTGATAGCGATTGACATATATTTTCTTTGACATTTATGTATTGGACATCGATTGACAAAGCTTCTTATATGACATTTATGTATTGAACACCTTATTGTGATTACTATCTTCTTTAGTTACTTAGAACAACAATTGACGAAACATGTTTTTATTCATTGAACAAAATTTAATCACTAAAGACATACATTTCCATTGTTAATTGAATGTCTATATCTCCCAAATCAACACATTCTGTGGGCAACTTCATCGATTTGGTATACATTTGCATTCGATCAATGTAATGGTAGGGCCACTGCTGAGCTTCGGTGGTACAATGACTACCCCACAAACATGCCGTCAACGGTAAAGGACAATTGTCGGTCAAAGTAACCTGTTTTAAACAATGTCAAACACAAATCATGAATTCCGTAAAATTAACTTCATGCATCCAAATTAAACACTTTATGCCTTACCTTAACAAAATGATTTCCAAACACATGACCAATGCACAAAATTCAATGAACTCGTGGATCTCTAGGAGGTTGGCTTCTTAAAGGAAAGAACGTCCTACTTTGCTACAGTGACATGGATACTACAATGATGTTATATCTTGATGCAATCACATGACCCATGTCTGTAATATCCATCCACTTATCCATCGTTACCTGCAAATTATCAGTTAATCAAATATGAAAAAAGCACTTTTGGTTTTGAAATATTGCCAAATCATGTCAAAGAAAAAGGAAGTTTCACCTTGGACAATCCATCAACTAGTAAGGACTGCTTTAACATTTCAAACCTATGTATCCCACTAAACAAAGCTATATATTGATCGGTCCATTGTGCAAGTTCCTTGAGCAGATGATTGCGTACTAATGACCAAGCCTCTTCACCATAACCTAATAAGGCAGCAATGACTCGATATCCACAATTACCATAAGCTTTTACATCAGTTATGTCTAAAATAAATTTATGCATAAATGGATGAAATTGATCGAGCATAGGAACCATCTAATTTTTCCTTAGAACATCAGATGAGGAACTGCATTGTTTCAGACAGTGTTGTAAAAATCGATCCGGTGACTGACCCGGTCAGGGTACTGGGTCATTGGGTCAGTGGTCGAACCAGTGGGTCACTAATTGATCCGCATGACCCGGTTAGTGGTTGAACCGATGGATCACTGATTGACCCGCATGACCTGATTAGTGGTCAAACCGGTTGATCCGCATGACAATGTTTTAAAATATTTATACAAATCATACAATTAAAACAGACCACCAGATGTCATCTAAGATACAAATCATACAATTAAATTCAGTTCCCCTTGTTTCTCTTGTTTTCTAAGAATTTTCATAGTATTCATAAAGAGAATGTTACTCTATATGAAACACTTCTTTGTAAAATGACTAAAAGTGGTACAAACGTGATACAACCAAAATTTTTGTCCAAAACATTATATACTTCCTCCCTTTGTTCTTTAGCAAAGTAAATATTTAAGAACATACAACATAGAGTTAATTTCAGAGTTAAGCCAACAAAGAAAATTCATCTCCCTAAGCACTCCAATTACAAAATATCTTCAGAGTTACTATTACAAAATATAGGAAGCAATAAGCATTGCTAAGTGAAGGCTCATAATTAAGACTCATAAGTTGTCTTTTATCTTTCATATAGGAAGCAATAAGCATTTCAAAGCTTTTAAAGCAATTAGCAGATTATGTTTATTATACGACCAAGCAATTGGGAAAAGAAGAACAAAATCCAAAACAAAGTCAATACAGATACCATCACGGTAAAAAAAAAGAATAACTAAAAACTATTAAACTATTCCTTGAAAGCTTAGTGAGTTATCACCCAAACAGTCTAAAGATTTTAACCACTAAATCAATGCTTCAAATATACTTAGTTCCTCGAATATATAATTTAAAACTAGCCTAATTTTTAGAAAATCAATTTAGCGACTCACTTTAACAAAAGTTTCAGCGAAAATAGCAACACTTTGATCCAAATTGCACTTCATTTGTATGTTAAAAAAATGGATTGATACAAATCAATCACTACTGAATTAAGCGGCTGAACTAAACACGATGAACAATAATAAAATAAAATAAAGTAGATGTTCACAAACATAAAAAAATAGCAATATTCAAAATTAAAGGCACTGTAGTTTTATTCGAGTAGATAAGTATCGAACTATGAGCTAGTTTGTTCATACTTTGATTAATGATTACTCAAAAACCTTTAAAGCAAACAAATGAAGAACTGGTAGTAAGATTTGGGTAAAACAATTAGATCGAGCAATAAGCACTTCAAAGCTTTTGAGTGAGGGAATAACAAAGGTGTCTGGGTTCAACCTTGAGCGGAGCGGCGACGCGGTCTGCTGTGCAAGGAAGAAGAGAGCGACGTAGCCTGCTGTGCGAGGAAGAAGAGAGCGGAGCGACGAACCTGCTGTGCAATGTTGAACCGATCCGGGTTGCCGGGTCAACAGGTCGACAAAAACCCGAACGGTTCAAACGGGTCAAAGCGGTTTGATTACATAATCGATCCAAAGGTTAACCCGACCCGATACGGTCCCCAGGTCACGGTCTGACCGGTCGGACCGGCCAGGTCGGTCCATTTTAAAAGCATTGGTTTCGGAGTAAAACTACTGTTTTGCACAGAATGTAACTCATCAACATACTCAAAGTAAGACGGGTCCCTTCTTGTAGAACGTTGGTGCTTCGAGATGTTTTTCTTCTGAGCACCTTTAGTTTTGACCTTATCAGGTGGAGGGCACATGAAATTCAAATCAGGGTACGCAATTTCTTTAAGCTTAGACTTAAGTGCAATTTTACCACACAAATCAAGCTTTTCAAAACGATTAGATATGGCTTCCATCTCATCTGTTATGTTGACTTGGTATTCATCTGCACCATTGTCTGAAAAGTTTAATCTCCGCCAATACATATGGATGGTGTTAATTGGAATGCTCCCAATAACATACTTAGATAGCTCACATGCACAAGGCAAACCATATGATGTTCTCAACACACATCCACAACGAGATGGGTTTTTTCCAGCATAATTCACCCGCTCATACTCAGCAGCAATTTAATTTAACGCATACCTAGACACCATGCCAATAAGTCTCTTGTATAACGTTACTTTAAAAACATGTCCAACCACATGTGTACTTCTTTCCAAAGATGCCTTGATTTCAGTATGTTGCAACGTGATCATATTGTTCATCGTATCACAAACCGTGCACAAATCACCAAGACTATTCTGTAGTAGCCGCTTTAAGGTCCAATGGGCAGACTCAACCTTGCAATTTACGATGGACATCAATAGAATTTCAAAGACTTTAAACTTATGCAAATGATAATTTAACCAATGTCGTAAGCGAAAGTTACCTGTTTGTTGTTGTATTTCCAAAATGCATGACTTTGTTTGTTCAGGCTGTCACAAATTTTTCTTTGTGGGAATTCAACCAAGTGTCCTTCACGTAATCAACGAAAGTTGGCCACGGAGCACATAGAACCTCAAACTTCATAACATAATCATCAAATTCATTTTCCTTAGCACAGTCGACAACACTTCCCTATGCTTCCATCACATAATCCCATTCATTCTGCTGCCGAATGTGAGTTTGCATTTTGCCTACACATTCTTGTTAATGTGAAACCTACACAGTAAATTGGTTGCCTCTGGAAAAACGATTTCAACTGCACTCATCAATGCTAAATCTCTATCCGTAACAATGACCTTAGGGAAAAATTCACTTTTAAGAAAAATCCCTCTAAACCGTTCAAGGGCCCACACAACATTGTTCATACGTTCCATCTCTAAATAGGCAAATGCAGAAGATAATGTCATCCCAGTAGGTGTGACACCAACAATGTCAAGCAAAGGTAGTCTATACCTGTTTGTTTTGTATGTGCTGTCTATCAAGAACACCATATGATATGCATTGCTCAATTGTATTACATCCGGATGTGCCCAAAACAAGTCACGTACAACGTTTTCATCCTTCAATCTATGCCAATGAGTATACATGTCACGTTCAAGAAGTTTCATCGGCTGTTGCATTTCAGTATTATTACCTCTTGTACGTGTGCGGTATGCATATCTTGCATTTTATACTTGCTTCAAAGTTGTATAATTATTCTCATTGTGCTCCTTCAAAATTAGAAGAATATTTTTTGGTTTCACCATCGACCTTGTCATATCAGCAACAATTATCTTCTCCTCCTGACTTAGTCGATCAGCATATGGGTGTTCACAAAATGACTTAGCCAAAGCATGAATGCCACATATAAGCTTCACCATCCAACCTTGACCTCCCAAGACTAGTTTGCCTCGCAACTTAAACGGACACTCACATTTTCTAGTACTAGTCGTTGAAGGTGTGAAACCTTTTCTCCATGGTCTATACTTTCCACTCCTTTCATAGCCAATTAACACAAATGATGTCCTTCCTATTTTTCTCGTCGATGTGTCACTTCTCATTATCACAGCTATGAAACCATTCTCATTTGCAATATTCCGAACCCATTTCAATACCGCATCACGTGACTCAAACACCTACACAAATTAATAATTCATCTTTAATATTTTAATCATTTCTCAGAATGTACTACATTCAAAATCACATAAATACCTCAGTCATGTTAAACGCTGCAGAACAATCAATTACACAATTATTGTCTTCACACGCATCACGGTCCGCTCCGATGTCTTCATCCATACAATTTTCTTCAAACAAAATACTTTCATAAATCCACTCATCATTGTCCATCCTAACAACTACAAATTTTATTTAATCATTACTAAAAACACATACATGGATGATAATAACATTTTCTAATAAACATCACAATTTCCACAATCAATCCATAAATTAACATATTTTAAATAAATCACTAAAGTCTAAAAGATCACCAATTACATAAACAATCCACAAATTTCTTTTGTATTTAGTCACTAAAATAATTTATAAAATTAAACTCAAATGTAATTCAATACATATTTTTTTACAAAATTTTGTGATTTAACAAATGATCAAATATACAACATCACAATTTAACAAATGATCAAATAATTTATAAAATTAAGGTATGTTTTACTTAAATTCATTTTTAACCATTTTTTTAAAGAAATTATTGATTTTTAACAATACGGATTGTACAATCCGTAAAGTCCATACGGATCACGTAATCCGTATGGACTTCACGAATTACCGAATCCATAAACAACAATGAACATCACAACTCATCTCTGCAACCACCAACGACGACTCCGATGGCCACCACCACGCCAAAGTTCCGACCAAATCAACTAAATGCAACCAACTACCACAAACGCACAACCTTTCCAAAAATCGCAGCCGCACCAAAACAAACTACTTGAACGGAATAACGGGAAAAAAAAACCACACTGTGCACCCAAACAAATATAAAAGGAAAGTTGTTGAGGGTATTTTTGGGTTTTAAAAATATTAAATGGTGTATAAGAAAAGTTAATGATGTATGAAGTTTAACACTTGGATTAGCCCAAGCAAACATATATGGATCATTGGGCCAACTCTATATTTTTTAAAAATAAAAAAATAAAAATAAAAATTTGTTTTAAATTAAAAGTGTGATATGTAACAAATTTTTTTTTACAAAAATACGATAAATAATATTTTCATTAAATTTATAAAATTATTTTATTATTAAATCATAATATTTGATGACAAATTTTACAATAATTTTTTAGAATTAATTTAATATTAAATTATAAAATTTAGAGATTAATTTATTATTAAATTTTTTAAGAGATTAATTTATTGAAATTTAAATTTTTCATAAGGATGAATTTTATTATTATTAAAAAAAATAGAGATCCTAAAAATATGAGAAGAGATAAAAAAATAAAAAGTCAATCATCTAAATTGGTATCCTTCAAAATTAAATAATTTATAAATAACAAATAATTTACCTCGCAAAATTGTGTGTAGTTTAACTACGGTTTTTGGAATTTCGAATAAAGGGAAAGGAGAGTGCAAAGTGCATCGTCTTTTTGTTCTCTCAAACTTTAACAATCTCATAAATAAATAATCAGAACAAAGAAGAAGAAGAAGAATTGAATTCGAAAAATCGTACCGTAGCGTTGGTTGCGATTGAAACGATACGATGGGAAGAGGAAAATTCAAGAACAAGCCCACCGATCGTCGCCAGTTCTCCACCCCGGAAGATATGCGTGAGTGTCCCCTTTTTCTCATTTTTCTCCACCCCGAAAGATATGCGTGAGTGTCAATGTCATGCGGATCATGTAATCCGCATGACATTGACCAGGGAAAGTGGCAATGTCTCCCGTGACTGCTAGATACTGAGCAAAGTTAAGCCATTTGTTGTCAACCTCTTCAATCGATTGGGAATCCAACCTCACAAGATGCGGAATACTCTGCACAAACCCAAACTGTCGGAGTACTCGCTTTGGTTGATATCTAACAATATATGGACCCCAGCGGATATGACCTGAGAAGAGGCTAATGACTTCAAATTCACGAACCGCACGGTGACCAGTGAATGGTGTCCAACAAACACTGTCAATAGTCAACCTATCTAGTCGCCTTCGATATGTTGCGACAGGTAATGCTTTCCCTGACTTCCAACGGCATGCTCATGGTTGGCTCTCCACGTAGTCCTCATCTGCAATCATGCTGACAATGCCAGGAAAATGCTCATATACCCAACACTGCAGTCACAAAAAAATTGAACACATAACCAATTAAATGACAAACAAAACATTAAACCTAAAACAAAAGTCACTTCAATTGCCAAACAATACCTGCAGCAGACTAACATAACCAGCAACATGTTTTCTGTGGTGTTGACACGCGTAGTTCAAGTTATCATACATGTGTTGGAGTGCAGCCGCACCCCAACTGAATCCACCCGCCTGATGGAGATCACGAAATGCTTCTAAGAATACCACATCGATGTGCCACGCACTCTTGTTAGCAAAAATCGTGCAACCAACCAAAATGGAGCAAATATGCTCAGGCTACCACTGTCCATTCCATCTGCTGACACTTCACACCATACAACTCTCGCATCCATGACAGACGAACATATGCTTCATGACATTGTTTCGTCTCAGCTTCAACCTCTTCAGGAGTCACCTCAAGCAACTCCACTAATAATTCAACTGCCTCCTCTACATCCAATATATCATAGTTCTGGAAGGCACCCATGACAGGTAGATGGAACAACGATGCCACGTCGTCCAGCGTGATCATCATCTCCCCGATCGGCAAATGGAAACTACTAGTCTCCTTATGCCATCTCTTTACAAAAACTGAGATTAAACCCCGGTCACCTGTCTCCAGCGAACAGCTGATAAGTGGGCTTAACCCTGTACCGACAACTAAACCTTCAATCTCAGGTGCAAGCTTGCCAAATTTGTGCACCTTTCTCCCATGAGATGCCAACTTCAACTCAGGGCATTCCTGTAATATTTGTTAGTTACATATGTACATAATTGTCAAATGGAATTAAATTTAAATATAATGGTATGGTACCTCTCCTGTCCAAACTTTCGCCGCAACATGATCCGCATAAAGTGACAACACAGAAGTGTCACGGGGCCCCCTTGGAAATCCCTCAGCCTCAGCCTCATCATCAATGCTTCCCTCATTAGGTGCAACCGTATCACCAACGCCTACATATTGGTCAGCAGGCACGTGCACATCCTCATCTACACTAGCCCCTGCACGTTTTCTTCGTGCCGATGCTGTCGGCCTACGGCGTGCAGGGGGTTCATCAGTGTCACCACTTGCCTCTCTGGCCAAGGCCCAACGTAATCCTAACGTTTTAACCATAACCTGACATTTCGAGAAATGTTACACAACATAACATACATAACATATCATACTGGGCTTTCAAATTACAAAACATGCATCACCATCTCGACAACTTTACATATTTAACCAGTGATAGCAATTGTCTCAAATTTCACAGCATGTATCAAATCAACATAATTCTATAATTGTTTCAATTCAATATACTTGACATAAACAGTGATAGCAACATTTCTAATTACCTAATGGAATTACACAATGGAATTACACAACCAGTATTCATTTCAATCCTAAAGTGATTTCAAAGAACAATTGTTTCAAAGAAAACTATGTCATGCATGGTTTCAAAGAACAGTTAATACATGTTTTGGTTTTGAATGTGCTTTGATCACTCATGCATGGTTTCGAAGATGGTCGCATCTTAGTCTCTTCGACCTCACTTAAGTGGTGACTTTTGATGGAAAAAGTAAATAGAAGTTTCTAACTAAAACCAGTGATCCTTCTTCACTAACTGGTTTCTAGTGGTGTGTGTAAGTGCTAAATTTCCTTGGGGAATATGATGGCCAAGGTCGGCTTTGGATGGAGATATTACTTTAACTGAGATAACAAGAGATATGCATCAGTTGTATGTCCTCAAAATACCCAACAAATGGCAAGAAGAACAAGGTGAACAACGAATGAAATGATTAAGGCTTCAACAAATATAATTATGGGATAAACAATTGATGCTTTTACAAGAAATGATAACACCACAAAAGCTGCCTCAAAATATGATGCTCTTAAATTATTACAATCTTAAATTATTATTCCTTGGATTAACCACAGAAACAGGTTTTCAAACAAGGTCCACTCAAGCAATTCAACACATTTCAATTTCATTTGCTAGCTCAAAGCTCTTTGCATTAAAAAAAAAACCTCAAAATACACGTACGGATTGACAATCCATATGACTCTTACAGATTGTCAATCCATAATCATACGGATTGACAATCCGTAAGAGTCATACGAATTGTCAATCCGTAAGTCATACGGATTACCAATCCATATGACCTTACGGATTCCAATTCCTTCTTACGGATCTACAATCCGTATGGCCGAATCCAAAATTGAAACGAAGAAGACGATGCGCGACTTACTTCTGATCGCTGTTGATGACGGCAGAACCTGGCGACGGAACTGGTGATGGCTGCAGACGAAATCACGGACTGCTCGACAAGAAGAGGAGAACGAAGGTGCAGACTCAGGTACGGAAGAGTCGAGAATGAAGAGGAAGGAGGCGCGTGTGCAAATGGTGAATGGCGTATTGAAAAATTTTAAAAGCTTGTATGTTGTGTGGATTTTTAATAGGGTTATTTTCGAAATTCAACTATTCCTTGTTGTGTGTATCAGAATAATTGATGGTGTAGGAAGCACAACTCAAATAAAAAATAGAAGGTAAGACCCAACCCATTTTCATGTGCAGTGATTTATTTATATGGATGTTTCAAAAACTTTTTATAAATAAAATATTAGTTTTTAATCCCTAAATTTGTTAGAATTTCTATTTTAGTACTTGAACTTAGGCATGGCAGCAGGACCCGAACCCGTGAACACCCGCCCGAATCCATCCCGATTTTAATGGGGAAAAATCGAATTTTTCGGGTTCAGGTTCGGGTTCGGGTTTTCCCCGGTAGCCAAAAGCGGGGGCGAGGGCAGGTATGGGGTTGTTGATACCCGCCCCGCCCCCGCCTCCGTCCCCGTCCCGTAATAAATAATATTAAAAAAAAATAAAAATATATATTATTTTCTATTTTTTTAATTGAATTGATTGATTTTGTTTTGTAATTTTAAAATTATGATTCCATATTTTAAATGAGTTTGTTGTTATTATTTTTTTGTTACATAATTAACTTTTTTATCCGATTTTTCAATAAAAAAGTTATATTATTTTTTATTTTTTAAATTTTAATCAAATAGTTAGGACGGGACAGGGCAAGGAAAACCCGACCCCAAGCGGGGACGGGGATGTGGATGGGTTTTAAAACCCGACGGGGAACGGGGGCGGGGGCGGGAAGCGGATTTGGGGGCGGGGACGTGGACGGGGAATGCAATACCCTCCTCCGCCCCGTTGCCATGCCTACTTGAACTTGTTTATTAACGGGATAGCATTCCTTAACTTTTTTCATCTTAATTTTATCAAAATAAATCTTATTTATTTTTAAAAATTAAGGAGCTGCTTAGTTATTTTTCTCCTGCCATGCAACAGCTTTATTTTCTGTTGTAGCAGAATTTCTTTTGGTTTTGATTGAGTTGTTCTTGTTTAGAAGAGTTTATAATTGATTGAAATATTTTTTTAAATTTTAAAAAATAAAAGCAAGATAACCTTATATCTTTTATTAGTTCACTAATTTATTAATAAGCACATACTGATTAAAGAAAGATTTTAGAATTATAAAGTTAAGCCTTATTTTATATTGTCCAATGTAATATATAATTTTTAGAGTCCTAACTTTTCATACTAACTACTACTTTTGTATGTAAATATACGACTATTTTTTAAAATTTTATAAGACTTTTTTCAAGTTGTTTTTTTATTAATTATTTTTTAACTAAAATATCCTTTATTACTTTCTAATAATTGTAAGATATATAAAAGATAAATACATAATCTCTTTTATAATGATTGAATAAAAAAAAAAACTAACACATTAATTAATTAGGTGTGAAAGCAATTAAGTGAAAAGAAATAAATTATGAGTCTCAATAAACTTAAAGGATAATTTTGACAAAATAATAAAATTGTTAATAAATTTAATATTATTAACTATATAAACCAAGTTTTTAATGATGTGAATTAGCTAAAAGGGTCTTCTTTAGGAAAGGAAAAGATGGAGGAGTAATATATTAAAATGTACCACAAACACAAATAACATATGGATAATGTATACCCAGATATCACATACTTGGCAAGGTTGCATAGCATATGCCGAGTATTGCTACAGCCTACATGGTAACAATGATCTTAACTCCGTCAACCGTGATTTGGACTCTACAATTGCTTAAAAAAGGGGGTTGAAGAATAGCATAACCAAGAATAACTAAGAACAACGCCACATAAAGGTACACATCACTTTTCCTCCCATCTTCGCAGCACTGACTCAGCAAAGTTCTGTTGCCTACAAATGCATGATAACCAACATGTAACAACATACATATAAGAAAAATTAAAAGGGTCAAATAGCACATTTGACACACCAGTTCCACCAAACAACTTGTGATCAATTATACGATCCACCTCACTAAGAACCAAAATAACACAAAATTCTTAATTCTAATTATAACAGCTATTATTGGACACCACAAAAATCAGGGAACTGAACTTACTTCCTTTCTCTATGCTTTGGGCTAGGATGAGAATACTTCAGATATCCATCCCAAGGAACCTTTTTAAGGCCAGCACGAACTGAGATTATGTCCCTCACCCTGCACAATTAAATAATACAAGAGACTCTCTCAAGACCAAGAGAAAACAGAGATATCTCGGCATACAATCAGGATCAACAGTATTTACCTCTCTGCAAACTCAATGGGCGTCTCTCCTGGCTTCAAATTTTGCGGCTCCAAGTACCAAACATCACAAACAACTGCCCAAGATGTCATTACCTGCAACAGATGCATAGTGAATGATTGCCTGCAAAAGCATGAAACGCAACGTCTCTATCCCAGCAATAAACAGTGTTTGAGAAACATTTAGCATGAGAAGCATCATCTTCTTACTTTCGACTATTCCAAAAAGCATCTACAAAAATCTTATTGTACTTGATTGCAACTGGGCAAACTGTGCAGCCAAGTTCAAATGCACCCTAAACACCATTAAAATCAGAAAGCTTCAATACAAGTTTCCAGAGTACAGGAACAGGAATAGAAGTCAGCTGGTTGAAAATAAAATAAAAAATCAATTCCACAAATAAGATAGCACAACATTAACAGCATTTTACATTGAAGCAATTGCAAATAACTCACATACCTTCTTGAACATG
>PYAF01000329.1:2082119-2102656 GCA_007407185.1 Glycine tomentella
ATTTAATTGTATAATTGATCTTTTAATTATATTTTATGATTCAATTTGATTTCTGAATCATGTAAAACACTTCAATTGAATCTCTCAATTATTTGAAACTTTTCAGTTAGGTATTTTAATTATGTAAAATACTATAATTAGGTCTTTTAATATAATAAAATATATAAATTTTGATTGAATTTTGTAATTATTGAGAGATTTAATTATTTTTTTAAAAAATAATTAAAAGATCTGATTGATTTTTTAAAAATAATTAAAGGACTTTATTGAATTCTTTAAGACTCAATTAAACTTTTAAGAATAATCAAGAAATTAATTATATAATTAAATTTTTTAAATAACATAAGGTTCTTTGCATTATTCATACGTGTGAAACTGAAAAATGATATTGTTATCGGAATGAAAATTTTCTTTCAATTAACGACAACAAAATTAGTCTATTAGGACGTGATTGAGAAACACGTAGCAGGACCAAAAAGCACGACGATATAATATTTTGAATTTTGAATAATATGACTTTATTACGCCCCATTTTAGAGTGTCCAAGACCAAAGGTATTAGTTTAAAACCCCCTTTGGTTCTTCAAAACTTCAAATCAATTCGATGTTGGTTTTATTTTGTAATCAATTTTAATTGGTTAATTATTCATATGGTTAATTATCCTTTATCATAATTGTTGTTAATTTCTCAACAGCTATTAACTTCTCATTCTAACCATATACACAAAATCACCTTTGATGGAAAATATCTATATATAGATGTGTATCTTTAATTTCTGGGGTCCCTGAACTCATTCACATATAAAGTGCATATACACCATTTAGTGCAAAATGAAAGAGTTTGGAAGACTCAAGAAATCACTTCACATTATAGTATTACAACCCAATTCAAGGAGCAATGGCGGAAGGTATTTATATTCTGTTTATTCCACATTGATCTAATATTATTTGCGAGAATGATTAGATCATTAAGTATATAAAAATCTAACATTTGCTATCAGAGCAATGTTCAACCTCTGCCTTGTTTTTACGTTTTGAGTTTTTTTGGGTTTTACTGGATATTTTGATTTAAAGTCTTAAAATAAAGTTTGATTTTAAGAATCATAAAGAAAATAAATTTCTAATGATTCTAGACTTTAAATCATGAAAAACGGTGTAAAATTTTATGAAAAGAAATTTTTAAAATTAGAAACCGTGATTTAAAACTTTGTGTGCTTATATATCCTTTTGCTTAAGGTTGAAGACAACTTAAGTGTGTGTCGTTTTATTAAGTTTCAAAACGACAATTCCTTTTGATTTTGACATTATCAAGATAACGTGTATGTTCTTGTACCTTTACTTTGAAAAGTAAAAGCAAGTTCTTGTTTTCAATGCTTTTATGATGCAAGAAATGCTATTTTGTCATCTTATGCTTTATAAATTCATATCAAAGATAAAATATTAAATTATGTTATTGAGTTAACCATAGGAATGAAAAATATAATTTGATAGTTTTATCATAAAGTATGTATAATGAATAAATAAATGTTTAGTGATCTTTATAATTTAATTAATTAAGGTTTAGCCATAGCACCCTTAGTTAGTTAAATTATAAATTTAGAGCCTCTAGATCAACATAAGGAAAATAACATTAATAGTAATTAGTCATATGTAATATGATAAATATCATCTTACAAAATTTTTTATCATGTTTTTGTATGATTAATTAGGATAAAAATATTAAGTTATGTTCTTAATTTGCCCACAAGGATTAGGAAATATAACTGATATGTTTTATCATTAAGTTCATATGAATTTTATTGAATTAAAATTTTGGCCTACAGGCAAATTTTATGTCACTAAATTCATAATTCTTTGAGCATGTTTTACATTGGTAAAGCATGATAATGATTTATTTTTGCCTCAAATTTTAATAATAAGCATATATTTGCAGTTGTACAACCTATTAGTTCTATTGAAGTTCTGGAATTGAGAGGGGACAATTACCCAATTTGGAAGGAGAGAATTCTCCTGAATTTGGGATATATGGACATTGATGAAGGTATCAGGAAACCTGAAACACCAGCTATTACTGAGAACAGTGAGTCAGATGAGGTAGATCGTTTTGAAAAATAAGAAAGATCCAACCGTCTGTGTGTCATGTTCATTAAGACTAAGATCTCTGCTGGTATTATGGGCTTAGTGAAAAAGCATAACAATGCCAAAGTGCTCATGAAGTCTATTGATGAGCAATTTGAGACTTCAGGAAAAGCACTGGCCAGTACTCTAATCATGAGATTTTCATCAATGAAGTTCACTGCTTTAAAGGGTGTGCGTGAGCACATTATGCAGATGAAGGACATTGCGACCCAATTGAAAACTTTGGAGGTGGATATGTCTGACATTTTTCTTGTCCACTTTATATTGAACACTCTCCCAACACCATATGGTCCCTTCAAAATATCCTATAACACACATAAGGACAAATGATCTATTAATGAACTCATGACCATGTGTGCTCAGGAGAAGGGAAGTTTGCAATTAGAACAAGGAGAGAGTTCTCTGCTAACAATTGAGAAAAATGACAAGAAGAAAAAATATAAGAACAAGGGAACTGGTAAAATACCACCCCAGACTTGAATTAAGAAGAAATCATCCATGTGTTTTTTCTGTAAAAATAAAGGGCACATGAAGAAAGAATGTTCTAAGTTCAAACAATGGTTTGAAAAGAAAGGTATGCTTACCTTTTTAGTCTGTTATGAATATAATATGATTAACATAAATCATAACACATGGTGGATTGACTCTGGTTCTACAATCCATGTTTCAAATACCTTGTAGGGTATGCAAAACCTAAGGAAACCAGTGGGCAGTGAACTGTGCATCTATTCAGGCAGCAAGATGAGTTCACCTGTGGAGGTCATTGGAACTTGCAGTTTAGTTTAAGAAGTGGTTTTATTTTGAATTTGGAAAGACTTTTTATGTTCCTAGTTTTTCTAAGAATTTATTTCAGTTTCAAGACTTGTACCATTTGGTTATTCCTTTTCATTTTATGAGACATCTTTCAGTTTGTTTTATAATTCCGATCTCATAGAGAATGGTATTTTATGTGATGGTCTTTTCTATATTAATTTGCAAAATGATACCACTTATGGCGCTATGCATGTTTATGTTGGCATTAAGCGATGTATTATGAATGATGATTCCTCTACGCTGTGGCACCGGAGATTAGGACATATCTCCATTCAGAGAATTAAAATATTAGTGAATGATGGAGTACTTAGCACATTAGATTTCACTAATTTTGAGACTTGTATAAATTGCATTAAGGGAAAGCACACAAACAAGTCTAAAAAGGGTGCCAAGAGGAGTACTAAATTATTAGAGATTATACATACAAATATATGTTGTCCTGATATGAACGTATATGGTTAGAAATACGTCATCTCTTTTATAGATGATTATTCACGATACATGTATCTTTACATGCTTAATAATAAGTATGAAACCTTAGACGCCTTTAAGATATTTAAGTCTGAGGTAGAGAATCAATGCGGTAAGCAAATTAAGATCGTGAGATTGGATAGAGGTGGATAATACTATGGTAGATACACTGAAGATGGACAAGCACCTGGTCCATTTGCGAGGTTTCTTGAAGAGCATGGGATTGTTGCCCAATACACTATGCCTGATTCTTCGAATTAGAATGGTGTAGCAGACAGAAGAAATCGAACATTATTGGATATGGTGCGAAGTATGCTCAGTAGTTCCAAGCTTCCTAAGTTATTGTGGAAAGAGGCACTTAAGACGGCAATATACATATTAAACCGAGTTCCAACTAAGACTGTTACAAAAACTCCATTTGAGTTATTTAAAGGTTGGAAACCGAGTTTACGACATGTACGCGTTTGGGGATGCCCGTCTGAAGTTAGAATTTACAACCCACAAGAAAAGAAGCTTAACTCGAGGACTATTAGTGGGCATTTCATTGGATATGTTGAAAAGTCTAAGGGATATAAATTTTACTGTCCATCTCAGAACATTGGGATTGTGGAATCAAGAAATGCTAAATTTCTTTAGAATGACTTGATTAGTGGGAGCGATCAATACAAAGACTTTGTTTCTGAGAAGGATCATTCAGTTGCTCAACCATCCACTTCAAATGTGAGAATGGTTGTTGTCCAAAATACCCCTCCAGTCCAACCAGGTGTTATACAACCAATCATACAGGATCCACAATCTACTGATAATCTAGTAGATCAAGTTGTTCATGAGGAACATGAAAAAATTGTTGACCAACCAGTCGAACAACAAGTTCCTCAAGAAGTTGATGTCTCAATATTACGAAGATCCACTAAAGTAAGGAAATCAGTGATACCTAGTGATTATGTTGTGTATTTGCAAGAGTCTGATTATAACATAGGAGCTGCAAATGATCCTGAAATGTTTTCACAAGCCATGAATTGTAAAGAATCAAATTTATGGTATGATGTTATGCACGATGAGATGAATTCTATGGCATCCAATAGAGTCTGAGATCTTGTTCAGTTGCCTAATGGTGCAAAAGCCATTGGATGTAAATGGGTTTTTAAGACAAAGAAAGACTCATTAGGCAATATTGAGAGATATAAAACAAGACTCGTAGTCAAAGGATTTAATCAAAAGGAAGGGATCGATTATAAGGAGACATTTTCTCCTGTGTCGAAGAAAGATTCCCTCCACATCATCCTAGCATTCGTTGCACATTTTGACTTAGAGTTGCAACAAATGGATATGAAAACAGTCTTTCTCAATGGAAATCTAGAGGAAGAGGTTTATATGAAACAACCAGAAGGATTTTTCTCTAGTGACAATGAAAAATTGGTGTGTAAGCTTAAGAAGTCTATATATGGATTGAAATAAGCCTCCCGTCAATGGTATTTAAAATTTCATGATGTTATTTCCTCATTTGGTTTTGTGGAAAATATTATGGATTAATGTATATATAAGAAGGTCAGTGAGAGCAAAATTTGTTTCCTTATTCTATATGTGGATGACATTTTACTTGCAACCAATGATAAGGGTTTGTTATATGAGGTGAAACAATTTCTCTCCAAAAATTTTCATATGAAGGATATGGGTGATGCCTCTTATGTTATTGGCATTAAGATCCATAGAGATAGAATACGGGGTATTCTTGGTTTATCTCAAGAGACCTATAAAGTTTTGGACAGATTCAGAATGAGTGATTGTTCATCAAGTGTAGCTTCTATTGTGAAGGGTGATAAGCTTGATTTAATTTAGTGCCCCAAGAATGATCTCGAGAGGGAATAAATGAAGAACATTCCTTATGCTTCAGCTGTTGGAAGCATTATGTATGCTCAGGTCTGCAGAAGACATGATAGTGCTTTTGCTGTTGGAGTACTAGGGAGATATCAAAGTAATCCAGGTTTAGACCACTGGAAAGCTGCAAAGAAAGTGATGAGATACCTTCAAGGGACTAAAGATTACATGCTTATGTATAGACGGATTGACAATTTGGAAGTAATTGACTACTCTGATTCAGACTACGCTGGTTGCATTGATTTGAGAAAATCCAATTCAGGATATGTTTTTATGCTAGCCAGCGGAGCTGTCTCTTGGAGAAGTGTCAAGCAGACTTTGATTGCTACTTCCACTATGGAGGCTGAGTTCGTTTCTTGTTTTGAGGCTACCTCACATGGTGTATGGATGAAAAGTTTTATTTTTGGGCTTAGAGTCATGGATTCCATTTCTAGGCCATTGAGGATGTATTGTAATAATTCAGGTGCTGTTTTTATGGCTAAAAACAACAAAAGTGGTAGTCGAAGTAAGCATATCAACATTAAGTATCTAGCCATAAGAGAACGTTTCAAGGATAAAACAATGGTTATTAAGCACATTAGCACTAAATTAATGATTGATGATCCTTTAACTAAGGGCATGCCACCGTTTAAATTTAAGGATCATGTAAATAGAATGAGACTTGGTTCCTTTATGTAATTTTCATGTAATAACAATATTGTTTTGATAAAACTCTAATGTGATGTTTTCATTTAGATTATGCGCATCTAAAGTTATTAATTTTGAGAAACATCAATAAAGTTTGGACCTAGAATAAACGTTGGGTTTATTCATTAAGTTATCTGGACTTGAGAAATATAATACAATGTGATACATGGAAGATAATACTCACATACATTAGAAGATCTATCGCCATGATTCATGTATTTTATTTCTCATTATGTAAATGATGGGATAGGTGAACCAAGTGGGAGAGTGTTGGTTTTATTTTGTAACCAACCTTAATTGGTTAACTACCCCTTATCACAACCGCTATTAACTTCTCAACCGCTATTAACTTCTCATTCTAACCATACACACAAAACCACCTTTGATGGAAAAGGTCTATATATAGGTGTGTATCTTCAATTTTTCGGGTCCCTGAACTCACTCACATATAAAGTGCATATATACCATCTAGTGCAAATTGAGAGAAGAGTTTGGAAGACTCAAAAAATCACTTCACATTATAGTATTACAACCCAATTCAAGGAGTAATGGTGGAAGATATTTATATTCTATTAATTCCACATTGATCTAATATTATTTGTGAGAATGATTAGATCATTAAGTATATAAAAATCTAACTTTCGATCCCTAATTTGAATTGAACAAACCATTGTAGTGCAATGGAGGTTTTGTACACGAATCTCTATGACAACTACACCAAACTAAAGGTTTCTTCTTTTTTTCTTTCTTTCTTCTGCAATTCATCTTTCTTTCGTCACCTTATTACTCTTTCTTCCTTTTTCTTTCTCCTTTTATTTATTCTAACAAACTCTCTGATTTGGATTACCTCAACGAAGAACAACAATTCAAATTCAGAAACTTCTCGTCCGATACATTTCTTTTTTCTTTTGTATCGCTTATTATTTCCTTTGCTACGCATCAATTTCTTTAGCATTTGAGTGTTGCAGCTGCGGGAGAGTTGATAGAGCACTTGATGACCGACAAGGAAGAGCTTCTTGGACAAGTCCATCACTTGAGAAGCGAGCTCGCTTCCCTTAGGTACCTACATTTCCCACAATCAAACCCCTTTTTAGGGAAGAGAAATGCTAGCCACACTCTCTTTCTAAGACTCTATGATTGGTTATAATTTATTGGAAATCACAATTTTTGGTAGGTTTTGCTTCTCATTTAATGATTTTTTTCTCCTGATTTATATTCAATGAGAAGCAAAATCTGCCAAAATTGTTGATGATTTCCAATAAGTTATAACCAAGGGAGAGTCTTTGAGGGAGAGCGTCAGAGAGAGAGAATGTCGCTAACATTCCTATTTCAGGGAATGTTTCTTTGATTTTTAAGGCAAATGTAATGTTTATTTTTTGTTTTTTTAATTTGGAAAATATTCGTTGCTAGTTTGTTAGTATTCAAACCCTCAACCTTTCTCTCTCTCCTTCTCGCATCAGCCACCAAGCTAACCTTACAATAACATGTTTGGGGTGACAGTGAGGTGAGCCAAAATCAGTTACGAAACCACGGTGATGTGAAGCAACATATAGTTGCTTTTGAAAAATCATGGTGACACCGTGGTTTTGAGGTAACCACCATGATTTTAAAGGGTATCCAAGATGCTATAACTCCTTTATTCAAATGTAATGTTGTGTTTCTTTAAATTTCAGGGCTGCTAAAGACAACCAGGCTATTGATTATCAGAGGCTTTTGATGGAGGAAACCCGCAAAAGTGAGTCTCTCCATCGATTTTCTGGGTATTAATAATAATAGTGAGTATAATTGTTCAAAAACAATACTTTTTACACCGTCTTAAGTTGTTATTGTGCTCGTCGTATGATGTTTTTTAGCATAGTTTCTAGTTTATTGCTGAGTCTCAAACTCTTTTAGTTACTTTTCATATTTTTCTGATTAGTTCCTTATTGAAACAAAAGGCAGGGGTTTATGGCTTACCATTGTGATAGTTGTCTAGTTAATCTTTTTCTTTGCAACTTTTGTGGGAATCTATGCAATGTTGGAGTTTGATTATGCTTCATTGCATCTATTTCCATGCTCGTGTCTTCAAATGTATCTAAATTTCATTTATTCTTGTCTTTCGATGATTTGGGTGTGAAATTTTGGCAGATGAATCTCTTTCTGAAGAAGTTGAGAAATTGCTAAAGCTTAGCCAGAAAGGAACATCTCATGATTTAAATTATAACAGTAAGATCATGACCTTAGATGATCAGTTTAAGGCTAACTCGAACAGCTCATCTGTAAGAATTACAAGGAAACGTACAAGGCCGAATATAATAACCCTTGTTTTAAAAAAAAAAATTATGGCGCGAGTAGCGCCACAGCGGTGCGATTAGCACCACAAGTTCTGTAAGTTGACGCTAGCAGTGCCATAGCGGTGCGGTTAGCGCCACAGATGCTGGAAGTTGGCGCGATTAGCGCTAGAAGTGCTCCAGAAAACTAATTTTTCACTAGAACTTGGCGCAAATGGTGCCATAGTAGCACGATCGGCGCCAGAACGCGACCTGGACCACTATAAAAGGGTCATTTTACAATTTTTTTTGGCCCAAAATCCTTGCTTTCTTCTTCCTCTGGCCGTGGCCACCATTGTTGGACCTTAAAAGCTTCATAAATCTTCATCCTTTGACCTAAACTTTTAACACCCAACATGAAACTTATAGGGAATCCCCCTATGAGCTAGAATCGTTCATCACATTTCCTTAAAAACCATCAAATGGAGAGATCGTGTTCTCTAGGGAGCTTCCCAAAACTCGAGTTCGGCGGGGATAGGAGGCGATTCTCGGACACCCAAGCTTGGGGAAGTGGTCCATTAGCATTCCTTGTCGTTTTTGAGGTAAGAAACTCGAATTTTACCGTTTGATTTGTGATTTTGTTCTTGGGATGAATAGTGACCCATTTGAGTTAGAGCTGAAATTAGGCTTGGGTCCTTTAGAGAAGTATGTTTAGAAGGTTGTTGTGATGAAGGATTAGCTTTGAAATGTTGATTTCATGGACTTTGGTTTTGGCTCTGAGAAATGCATTTGTAGGAAGAATGTTGGGTTATTTGATGATGGTATAACATGCATGAGCCTTGTTGCTAGTACTTTATGTGCTCAGGAAGTTATACAAATGGTGTTTTTGGGTTGAAGAAGCCGTGTTAGCAATGTTGTTCATTGTTGAACTTTGGACTTGTATAACATTGTATTGGTTAGTTTGATAACCTTAAGATAGAGGACATAGAGGTTTATATGGAAAGGAATGATGTTTCCTTTCATTGTGACGGTTGAGAACGATGTTATATGCTTATGTCTTGTGAGATTGTATTGGTTTTGATTGTGCTTGTATCTTGTATAGGGCGTGACACCGAGGGTGTCAGTGGCGTAGACCACCGTTCTGGGGTTGAACTGCAGAGCACGGCTTTGTCAAGTAAGTTCTTCGCTCTTGGGGAATGTTTCTCACTACCTGTGTTCCACCATACTCCAAGGGAGTGATGGTTGCATTCATGATACATGTGCATTGAATTGGTTGTTACTTTCCTCATGATGATATTTGTGCATGCGTCTATGCTTTGTATGTATGGTTAGCTGTTGAATAGATCTTCTGGCCAGTTAGATAGATATGGACCTCCCTAGGAGTAGAGCACACCTCCTAGTTTGGTTTGCTCACGTAAAGGATGATGATGATCCCTTAAGATCAAGAGATAGGTGGTCCCGTCGCGGTTGAAGCCTATTCTCGGAGGTGTCATATACGTGCATCCATGCGTAAAGGGGTAGCTCCCGATGGGATGACACGGGTATGAGTTCTGGTCTCACACTAGGGACTGAAAGTCCCAGATGATGATGATGATGCATCTTTTGGCGGGCGTAATACCACGAATATATATTAGAGCTAGATGATGGCTATGTATTGTTGTAAGGGCCGGGAGGCCAGTGATTGTAATGCCTTTGATGATGTGTGTCATGGAAGTGAGCCAGGGGGGAAGAGAAGCCTCCAAGAGCCCTGAGCTTACTGAGATGCGTATCTCACCCCGTGTGGGGATTATGTTTTTGCAAGTGATTCATCTGGAAAAGATGATAGGTCTTAGGGCGGGAGGCCCCAGTAGAGACAGTTCCTGTGCAACTACTTGGCAACAAGTTGAGAGCATGGAGGCTCCTTTGTTTTGTTTTGATGTATTTTGTACCCCCTATGAGGGAAGATGTGTGTGTGCACACATGTTTTGGATTTGTTATGTATATGGATTGTATATAATTGTATGCCCTCGTGTGAGGAAGTGATCTTTGAGATCAGAGCACTTGGTGCTTATTCTGTTGTATAGACACTGTGAGTGTACTGAGGATGTATACTTGTACATAATCGGTTTACGTTATGTAGTTATGTTTCTTCTGCTATATCTGTTGGGTTACTTGGTTATCTGCCTTTATGTTATCTGGATCCGAGGTATAATAGCCTAGGGTTTTTTTTTTATATAAAAAGGAGTAAAAGAAATAAAAATTTAAATTTATAAAATTATGTCGCAAAAGCCTTAGTGACAGAATTAGCGACGGATTAGCGATGGATTTAGCGACAGATTTTAGCGACGGAGTCTGGCGCCAAGAGCGTCACAGGTGCTCGAAGTTGGCGCCAGGAGCGCCACAGATGCTGGAAACTGACGCCGGGAGCGCCAAAGTGGCGCCAAGGGCGCCAGAGGCACTGAAAAGTGGCGCTAAGAGCGCCAAAGTGGCGCCAAGGGCGCCAGAGGCACTGGAAAGTGGCGCCAAGAGCGCCAAAGTGGCGCCATGGGCGCCGCATGTCGGTGAGGCCACCTATAAAAGGCCAAATCGTGATTTTTCCAGAAAAAAACCACTGTTCCTCTTCCTCCTTGACCCCAGGCAGCCATTAGAGCACTTAAAAGCTTCATACTTCCATTATAAGTCATTAAAACACCTCCTAATCACCTTTAAACTAGATTAGAACTAATTGGAAGCCAAAATTCCAGCTTTGTTGTGAGAATTGTGAGGAGAACCCATTCCTTGAGTGTAAAGGGAAAGAGCTGAGCTCTAAGAAGATAAAGGAAGTAGTTCAAGGGCATCAACGCTAGGAGAAACGCTTCTCCAGCTCTTCTTGTTGGAATTGAGGTAAGAAACCTCTGTTTTAACCGTTTAATTTGTGAAATGGGGATTGGATGAATAGTAACCAAGTATTGATAGGGCTGGAATTAGACTTAGGTTCTTTAGGGAGATGTAGTCAGGAAGTTGTTCTGAGCCATATGGCATGTTGAAACTGGAATTGTGATGAAGTTTGAGTTTGACTCTGGGAAGGGAGAAGTGTGTGTGAATGAGTAATGTTATGGCCTAAATTAACTTAAGTATCTTTACAAAAGTTATTCATAAGGCCAAATAATCGGTGAAAACGTGATTATATATGTGTTTTGGCTGAGTTGAGTCAATGTGAGTTCTTAATTCCAGAACACCTTTGATTGGATCTGTATAGAGTTCTAAAGGAACTCTGAGGCCTTGGTGAGGCTGAGGTAGATCACTGAGGGTCAATGTATGACTTAGTAGAAGCTGGGCTAAGATAAACCATAAGTTAGAAGACATATATTGATTAGGAAAGGAAGGATGTTTCCTTCCCTATGAACGATTGAATACTGTATCTGATTGGTTATTTCATGCCTACTGTAGGGCGTCAGACTCATATCATTGGCGAAGGACGCCAAGAGACTCGGAGAACTAGTTCTGAGCTGAGACCAGGTAAGCTCAGTGTTCTGGGGAAACATTTCCCCTGCTTGTGTGCATTACACCCAAATTGGGTGATAGCTTGATATGATTGTAAGACTGTGATGCCTGAATTTTGATTATGATTATGACTTGGATAGTGGTTGTATGTTAATTCTCGGGCCAGTAGAATGTACACATAAGCCCTGAGAGAGTGGAGAGCCCATTTATGGATGATCCTCCTCAGGCAGTGGATTAAAGTCCTGAGTAAGTAAAGAGCCCTTAACGGATGATCCTTCTCAGGCACTGCATATGTGATAGACCTGAGAGAGTGGAGAGCCCATTTATGGATGATCCTCCTCAGGAATTAAATGATTATTGTGCTTGTATGATATTTAGCCATGTATACTGATAGTTGTGATGTGATGGCCATGGTTAGGCCGAATTATGATTTGACATGCACTCAGGGTGGTGGAGATGACCTCCTAGGACCCTGAGCTTGCTGAGATGATAATCTCACCCCTGTTTGGGGCTTATGTTGCAGGAGACGACACAGGGTTAGCAGAGAAATCCCAGGGCAAGAGGCCTGAGACGGGATAGAGGCTGATGAAGAACCCTAGGTCTAGATGACCGAGCTTGTTAGCTCGAGTTTTGTTGATGTCTGCCTATACGTGGGCTTTTGATGTATATCTGAATATTAAGGAAAAGCATGTATTTTGTACACAAACAGGTTCACCATATATGTATATTATATTGAATTTATGCTTCCTTTACTGTTCTGTTCCATATATGCTGCGTTATTCTGATATTATATAATGTTAATACGCCGGGTGCACACGGGGTGTTACACGAGGGGCTAGTAGTGGTTATGGTATTTTATGTTTTGTGGGGTGTACCATACATAATGAATCAAGAAATATGATTTTGAAAACGCTTTCGGTAGTTTTATTAATTGATTAAAGTAATCACTGCACTTATCTGATTAAGTAATTGTTAATACACCAGATGCATACAGGGTGTTACACCGAATGCTTTGGAGAAAGAACCAAGGTTTTTATCTTTTAAAAATGATCAAGGTAATTCTATGGAGAGAGAGTCAACTGAAAACACTTGCAAGGAGACTGCTTCTGGTAAGGTGAGCTTTTAAAAAGATGTTGGAGGGCAGTACCAAGGTTAATGATCAACCAGGTTGGTGTTAGCAATTGTTATTCATGCTTGGTGTGTGATTTGTTTGGTTGGAATTTTGGTATATTTTATGTATCCTTATTGCATTTTACAGGCATTGATGTACAGGAAAGTGGTCATTGTAACTGGGTTATTCAAGTTCTTTTTGAGTATGCACTGGGCATGAAATTATCCTCTGACTATCAAACTGAAGGAATTTGCCTTTCTGCAGTGCATCAATCAAGCGGTAATTCATAATTTTTGTTGTAACTGATTTCTTTGTCTTATTATTTCTTAATCTTATTACACATTGTTTCAATCTAGATATATATCTGGAATTTTGATGGCTAGGTTGGTGGTCAAGATAGGATAAGCAAGATAAAAGTAGAAAAGGAAATCGTGATTAGCTCTTATCCTATCAAGTGTGTAAGACACCAAATAACCTAACATACAGTAATATAAATTGCATGAAAATAACAAAATATACCCTTATAAAAAGGTAAAAGTAGGGAGAGAAGGTTACTGTTTTTTTTCTAAAGATAAAGCATGAAAACTGTTATAAAACTTAAATTAGCAGTTTTTGGTTTTTTGGTATTCCTAGAATAACATTAATGGTAATTAGGAATGAGCGGCGTAACAACAGAATACGAGTGGCAAAGCTATTTAATAGGCATTATTATTTAATTTCTGAAGAGTCAAACATTTTGCCTATAAATAGCTGTAACAATTCATGTGTGGCAGAGCAGAAGAAATATATAGAGAGAGTAATAAAACTAAGTGTTTTCTATATTCACTTTTTGTTATCAAATTGGCATCAGAGCTTATCAAGAGAGAACGCTGTGGTGTGCGCTGGCCAAGAGAAAGAGGAGCGACTTAGAGCTTTGTGAGGTGTGTGAGTTGAGTGTAAACACTTGAAGAAAATGGCAGGTCTGACCAGTGGCATCCCGCTACCCAAGTTGACGAAAAGCACCAACTATGATAACTGGAAGGTGCAAAAGAAGGCCCTTCTCGGCTCCCAAGATAACTGGGACGTGGTTTAGACTGGATATGAGGAACCGGAGAGCACAGATGGATATTCAAATGCCCAAATGAACACGTTGAAGGCCATTCGAGCTAAGGACAAGGTAGCTCTGTATCTGCTATACCGAGCTGTCGACGAATCCGGTTTTGAGAAGATAGCAAATGCAAAATCTTCCAAAGTAGCATGGGATATAATCGAAAAAACAAACAAAGGAGACGAACGAGTGAAGCAAGTCCGACTTCAAACCCTTAGGGGCGAGCTGGAAAACATAAGGATGAAAGAGTCTGAAAGCGTATTCGAGTTCATTACTCGGGTGGAGGCCGTGGTAAACAAGCTGAATCAGAATGGCGAGAGTCTTTCGTCAAACCGAGTTGTTGAAAAGATTCTGAGGTCATTGACAGATGATTTCGAGAATATCGTATGCGCAATAGAGGAGTCCAAGGACCGATCAACGCTTACCCTTGAAGAGCTTGCTGGGTCCCTGGAAGCGCGTGAGCAGAGAAAGAAAAACAAGAAGGGGGAGTCCCTTGAACAGGCTCTCCAGGCGAAGGCGATAATAAAAGAGGAGAAAGTGCTTTATACTCAAAGTACCAAAGGCAAAAGAAAAGGAAGAGGCCAAGGTAGTAAAGGAAGAGGAGGACGAGGAAATGAACAGGTCGGCCAACAGAATTGGCGTTGCCGGGGTCAGGTTCGGGGCGACCGAACAAACACAAACAATTTTGAATGCTATAACTGTGGGAGGTATGGGCATATTGCCAAGGACTGTTACTCGGTAAAATGCTACAATTGTGGAAAGATAGGTCATATTTCCAAAGATTGTAGGTTCGAGAAGAAAAAGGAGGAACCACCAAACTTCCTTGCCGAGAAAGAAGATAAAGAATTGCTGTTGGTGACAAACATTCCGGAAACCGAGGTCATACCGAGATGTTCTAATAACTCGGTTTGGTACTTGGACAACGGCGCAAGTAACCACATGTGTGGTGACGAGACTTTATTCAAAATACTTTCAAAGGTGGAGTCCGGATCTGTTTCTTTCGGTGATGCTTCGAAAGTAATCGTCAAAGGTCGAGGAACAATCTGGTATCAACAGCAAAATGGGCGAATCGGAGAGATCAAAGATGTATACTACGTACCTGATCTCAAAAGCAACATACTGAGCATGGGACAGATAATGGAGAAGGGGTATTCGGTTCTGATGAAGGACCGAGAATTACAAGTGAAGGATAAACTCGGGAGGCTCATTGCCCAGGTAGAAATGAAGAAAAATCGCATGTACAAACTTGAGCTGAAAATAGTTCAAGATCAATGCATGCAACTTGATATAGAGGATGAGGCCATGAAGTGGCATTTTCGGTTTGGTCATCTTCATTTTGGTGGGTTGACCGAGCTGGTGAAAAAGGAGATGGTGCTCGGACTACCTAAAATGGAATTCAAAAAGAGGTTCTGTGAAGAATGTGTGATCGGGAAGCAAGCGAGGACTTCTTTCCCGAGGAGTTCTGAGTACCGAGCAAAGGAGCAACTTGGCCTGATCCATACCGATGTGTGTGGGCCAATAACTCCAGAATCATTCAGTGGTAAGAGATACTTCGTCTCTTTCATTGATGATTTCTCGAGAAAGACGTGGGTTTACTTTCTGAAGGAGAAGTCAAATGTGTTTGAAACCTTCAAGAAATTCAAAGTGATGGTGGAGAAAGGAACAAACAAAGTCATCAAAGCAGTCCGATCTGACAGAGGAGGCGAGTTCACTTCTGCCGAGTTCAATAAATACTGCGAGGAACATGGGATCAAGCGTTTCTTGACTGCCCCATATACTCCGCAGCAAATAGAGTAGCAGAACGAAAGAACCGAACTATTCTCGATATGGTTCGATCTATGTTGAAAGGAAAGAATATGCCGAAAAAGTTTTGGGCAGAGGCGGTGCAGTGTGCAGTTTATGTGCAAAACAGATGTCCACATGTAAAGCTAGGCGAGAAGACGCCTCAGGAGATTTGGAGTGGTATGAAGCCGAGTGTCTCTCATTTGAAGGTGTTCGGTAGCGTGGCCTATGGGCTAGTACCAAGTTAGCACAGGACACAATTAGAAGATCAGAGCAAGAAGTACATATTTATTAGGTATGATGAAAAATCTAAAGCATAGAAATTGTTTGATCCTATTAACAAAAAAGTGGTGGTGAGCCGAGATGTTCAAGTGGAGGAAACAAAGCAATGGTGCTGGAGTAACTCGGTCGAAGGAGAAACTAGCTCGGAGATGGTTGTGCCTTCAATAGCAACAACCACCGAGTTCTCAGATGAAGAAATCGAGCCACAACAGCCCAGGATGAGAAGCCTGCAGGAAATATACGACAATACAAGTGAAGTTCATGTTGTATGTCTTCTGGCCAACTCTGAAGACTTGAGTTTTGAGAAAGATGTCCAAGATGAGAAGTGGAGAACGACCATGGAAGAGGAGTTTGAGGCGATTGAACTCAACAAAACTTGGGAGCTGACCGACCTTCCTGAAGGAGCTCAACCCATTGGAGTAAAATGGGTGTACAAAAAAAAAATATGAAAGCTAAGGAAGAGGTTGAGCGTTATAAGGCTCAATTTGTGGTGAAGGGCTATAAACAAAAGGAGGGAATAGACTATGATGAAGTATTTGCTCCTGTCACGAGAATGGAGACAATCCGACTCCTGATCTCGTTAGCTGCTCAGAACCAATGGCCGATTCTACAGATGGATGTGAAGTCGGCTTTTCTAAATGGAGTGCTGAAAGAGGAGGTGTACGTCGAGAAACCACTCGGGTACATGAAGAGAGGGGATGAGAAGAAGGTGCTAAGATTGAAAAAAGCCCTCTATGGGCTGAAGCAGGCTCCTAGTGCCTGGAATGAGAGAATTGACGAATATTTCAAGAAAAACGGGTACGAGCAATGTCCGTACGAGCATGCCTTGTACACAAAGAAATCAAAAAAGGATATGATGGTAGTAGCTCTCTATGTTGACGACCTCATATTCACCGGAAGCAACGCGAAGATGATTAAGGAGTTCAAGGAGGTAATGAAGAAAGAATTCGAGATGACAGATCTAGGCCTGATGAAATATTTTCTTGGCCTAGAAGTGAAGCAGTCGGAGGAAGGGATTTTTATATCCCAAGAGAGGTACGCGCTTGAAATTTTAAAGAAGTTTAAAATGGAGGACTGCAATCCGGTTTCTACTCCAATGGAACCGGGTACTAAACTCTCAAGGTTTGATGGAGGAGAACGAGCTGATTCTGGGAGATATCGAAGCTTAATCGGAAGTCTGAGGTACCTTACAAGCACGAGACCCGACCTAATGCTAAGTGTTGGGATAACGAGCAGATTCATGAAGGATCCAAGCTACACACATTGGAAGGCCTTGAAGAGAATTCTGAGATATGTTCGAGGAACCCTATCACTTGGTCTTCTCTATTCAAAATCAGATGACTATCGGCTAGTGGGTTACTCGGATAGCGATTGGTGTGGTGATGTTGATGACCGGAAAAGTACTTCAGGTTATGTATTCCTACTTGGGAATACGACTTTTACTTGGCTGTCAAAGAAGCAACCCATTGTAACTTTGTCGACCTGCGAGGCTGAGTATGTGGCAGTCTCTTGGAGTGTATGTCATGTAGTTTGGCTTTCAAATCTACTAAGGCATCTGGGAGTGATCAGAGACGAAGGGACTATGATCCGAATTGATAACAAGCAGGCGATCGAGCTAGCAAAGAACCCAGTTAATCACGGAAGGAGCAAGCACATCGATGTCAGATTTCATTTCATCCGAGAACAAGTCAGAGAAGGAAAGGTCGAGTTGGAGCATGTTGAAAGCCGAGCTCAAGCCGCGGACGTATTCACCAAGCCACTGCCGACCACACTGCTGGAGAATTGTAAACGGTTGATTGGAATGAGAAATGGGAAGAGTATTTAAGTTTAAGGGGGAGATTTGTTATAAAACTTAAATTAGCAGTTTTTGGTTTTTTGGTATTCCTAGAATAACATTAATGGTAATTAGGAATGAGCGGCGTAACAACAGAATATGAGTGGCAAAGCTATTTAATAGGCATTATGATTTAATTTCTAAAGAGTCAAACATTTTGCCTATAAATAGCTGTAACAATTCATGTGTGGCAGAGCAGAAGAAATATAGAGAGAGTAATAAAACTAAGTGTTTTCTATATTCACTTTTTGTTATAAAAAACAGGATACAGATAGACTGATCATAAATGCTCAATGAGCCTAAAAACACAGCGTGAAAAGGTCGAGAGAAAGGGTGAAGATACTTTGCACATTATGTGTACCTCAGACAGATAGATGGTGATAGAATGGGGCTGAGCGGACAAGACACAAACGGGACACAGTTGCCAGTTAAATTTTCCTGCCTTCTCACAATTGCTCTTTAGATAGACAGGATTTCGTGGGGGTGCTAAACATAATGGCAGTTTTTGGTGACTGGTTGATTATGCAGAATTCAAAGTTATTTTATTCTTAGTTTAGTAAGACCTTTGTTACATTAGTGGGTCATTCTTTGACAAAGCTAATCTTGGTCACAGTTTATAGAGTATTTTTACTGCTACATCTTATTTTTAGTTTTTAAATAAAATTCTTGCAATTTAACATTTTTGCAGAATGCAGATATGTAACTGCTTGGTTAACATGTTTCTTTTATTGCAACGATGATAGGTTACTCCTTTAGTTTATTGTCGATTAGCAAATCCCCTGAAGAGGAAGCAGAACTGCTGTACCATGTTTTATCTCTAGGTACATTTGAAAGAGTGGCCCCAGAATGGATAAGGGAGGACATTATGTTCAGCCCTAGCATGTGCCCCATATTCTCTGAAAGGGTATATCGTGTTAGTTGAACAACCACTAATGATTTTGTAGCATTGATTGCTTATTCCCCCAATTCTTTTACTGTACATATCTGGCTGTGTGGTATTTCCCTTTCAAAAATATCAACTTCCTCAAGTCATGATTGATTGAACTAGTTTTGATGTTTGCTGGGACTCCGTATGTCTAGAGAGGGCAAGTTTTGTGCCAATTTTCCGGTGATAATCTGGTCAAGTGAGGACATGAGCATACTCTAGGGATCCGATATTACTGTATCATTTACTTCAACCGTTACATTATATAAATTTAATTTGGTTGCACATGAGCTATGTTTCATGGTCCTTTCCCTTGACATGGAAGATCACTGTTAAATCTGATTCACTCAGCTGTTCACATGGTGGATCAAGGAGGCTTCCCTTTTTTCAAGAAAATTAGGCAGCTTATGGCTCTTAGAGATCATGTTCATTGCAATCATATTAGAAGGGAAGCAAACCAGGTGGCCGATTTCCTTATTGCCAATTCTGGATGTTACGAGTGTATTAGCTTACATTCAGTGGCTGAAAAGATGTATATATCAAATCTTTAGAGGAGACAAATAAAGTAAAAAAGCCCACAATTAAACCATCGGGGGGTCGTGTCTAATGGAACCATGGAAGGGGTTATTCTTCCATGACATGGTGAATTAAAGTTTGAATTCATGTTGAAAGAGGTGTTTATATTTAATGTCCGATCGTGCCTTGAACAAAATTGTTTCCATAGACCTGTGGGAAGAAGAAAAAAAACCCACGATTAATTGCTTGTTCAAGACTTCAACTTCATCTCTTCCTGGACCATATCCTTTACCATTCAATTATATATTTATATTTGTAGAGTCAAGAAACTACCATTTGTTCGACGTATATATCGATGCCACTTAATTTTTTTTTTTGGTATTAGTGTATTGTTGTGGGCTTTCATTAGGAAAATGATAAAGGACAACGATGAAACGAAAGGCTTGGCCTACAAGAACGAAGGCCGACATGTGTAAAAAGGTTGAAAGTAAATCTTACTCTATGGTTTACAAGGTACACGTGGTTGTCTCCAATTCAATGCAATAGCTAGCAGCAGTTGTTGATGACGATTGACTATAATTAATGTTGGAACTATTAGTTAATTTAGAATTGAAATATATCCAATTGCACAAGGGTCATAATCTGAGTAGTTAAGAGGAACAATATAATCTAATATAACTGTACAAAAACAATTTAAACAGAACCTGTATGATAAGTATGAATCAGAAACAGATGCAAAGAAATGAAAGGATCCGAGCCCAACAATGTTGTCTCCTTAAGATAATCTGTTCCCTCCAATTGATGCCAAAGGTTTATGAACAATTGTCTCCCAGGATAGAATGGATCAACGTCTGAAGATTGATGGCACTTTAAATCAACAGCCCAAACGAACAAAGCTAATGCTTGAGGAACCACAAAGTTATGTGATATGGAAATGCACTAGTATCTAAGCGAGACTATCAGAAAAGATTAACTATCAAAAACTCTATCAATTTTCCTACTTTTTTTCTGATTGTCTCTGTGTCTATTTATAGACAACAAACAACCCTATTGAAGAGTTGTCGGTAAACCATCGCGACTCTTGGCGATGAACCATCGTAACTGTTGGTTATCGGAGCGGTTGGGAGTAGTTATTTTTCTAACCTTTCCCAAGAGCGGTTAGGAGTAGTTATTATTTTGAATTGTTAACCGCCTCTTATTCATAACCCATGGAGTTTAAACAAAAACTCCAACAATCCCCCACATGAATAAGAGATCAATTCAACATGACTAAATGCATATGAATATGTATGCAAGTGTGAT